>JYFJ02005137.1:0-34768 GCA_000934665.2 Catajapyx aquilonaris
AATATACCGTTGGAGAATTCCACTTGCACCTTGCACATATCCCCTCCCAGTCAGCCTGCCCGTGGGCCCGGGCGCTACGTCGAAAAGGTTCCATCAAGACGAAATAAAGGTTCCATCCCTGCGGTACGATGCAGGGAGGTAAATAGCTAAAAAAAAGAGAGGCATTTCCATGGGAATGCAAATTGATTTATTAGGCGTATTCGGCAATTCAGGAATCTGACTTCCTGGGCTGTTTGGATGTTCGGCAAATCAGGTGCCACGCCCCCTGAAGTAAGTGCGCATGCGCCCTACCTGACTTCCCAAGCTCAGGAACTTATAGTGTACTCCTGACCTGACTTACTTGCTGAGAAACATGGCGGCCAATGCAAAATGCCCAAAAACCCCGCGAGAGGACCTGAAAATACCCGATTTTACCCGCATTTTCATTTTACCCGCACCATTACCCGCAAGCGTCCGAAACACGGCACCGAAATACCCGAACATTGGCATATCACTGGGATGCAGCACAGGCGGGTAGGGGGGTCTCTCAGTTCGGCCGTTCGGCAATAATCTTCTGAGGGGCAGGGCTAACAACTCAGATATCACGTGACGTATCTCAGAATAATCTGAATTGCCGAATACGCCTATTGTTATTGATGTAAGCTAATTGTTGAGGCAGGAATGTGCGTGTTGTGGGAGTTAGGTTCATTTTCGGAAGCTGAAACATGCGGCGTTAGATTCCTTGGAAAGAGTAACCCCCGATATGCTTATTTAAGGCGGTGTAGGGGCCTTCCCCTGGATTTCTATAAGGGACAAACATCCAAACTCACAAACTCACAAACTAACAATCAAGCTTCCTTATTTATAGATATAGAGATAATAAGCTGCACTGTTGGAGTGTTGGACATTATTATTATTATTATTGTTATTATAATNATGATGATGATGATGATGATGATGATGATGATGATGAGCTGCATTGTTGGAGTGTTGGGTCCAACCGAACCAGGGTCCAACTGGCCGATAATGATGATCAGGTTTTTATGATTGGAGAGGGCTGCGTTAGATCCGAAAGTGGTCTTTCGCAGCCAACTCCAATGGGGAGTCACCTCACTCCCACCATTAGAAGTGGACTGGAAGGAACCTGCTCGTCTGCAGCAATCATACTTCTTGTGCACATGACTTTAACTATCAAAGAGCATCACTCCTATGGCCAGCTGTAGCGCATTACAAGGGCATAAAAATTATAATGCTCCATGGGAAACTCTCAGTATAGTGATGCTCGCGGTTTACAATGTAGTTATAGTTATCTTAAGTGCTACTAGGCCGAAGTGAATCATCAATACTGACTTCACTCGACGCCTGAAATGAAACGTCCCGTGAGACAAGAACGTGGTTGCGTACGTCTCAGGATATAGTACGACTATTCCTAAGCATTTTCCATCACGTCGATCGTGACTTGGAGCCGGTCATGACTCACGAGACGTATCCTAAACACTGCCAAATTTTTAGAGATTTTAATCAAAATCGTCAACGTGAAATCACTGGATGGCTTCAAGTATGTTGAGCTCTTGCAATTAGAGCCTGGGTATCATCGCAAATTCAAGAAATTTTTGTCAGGATTTGAAAGTTTCGCTTTCTGATCGTGGGTTCACAGTAGCATCATACGATATTGAAGAGTCACCTCCCTACAACATGTCGTAGGGGAGACAGTGGTACCGTTCACAAACTTTGCCTGACGTAGCCTACTTCATCAATATAATATTTTGAGCCATTTTTAACATCCCCCGCCCTCTGCCTGGTACGATTTCGTCCACTCGACCCCTTATTTGGACGACTGTGGGGACCAGGGAACGACTACACCTCTCCGGACCTAGCAATCTAAATACATTCCCATGATAGTAACATAGTAGGCTAATTCGACAAGCCTCCAGCGTGGCTTTTTAATTATTTACTCGAAAGAATTCCGGGATATTTTTAAAGCAAAAATTATAGGCTACACATTCGCTTCTTGTCTTTTATATTTAACACCCGCCACGTGCTAATTAAATCCAGCAGTTCATTTAGTTTCAGCGTACAGTTAACGGTTATGATTTATTTAAAACTATTACTCTCCTCATGCTATCAATTTATTACAATTTATTATGTGAGTAATGTGGCCAACTCATGTTACAGTGTGAGGTATGGCCTTTGCATGATTAACGGGCTTGCCCACACAGTTCAAAGTACTGTTGTAGCAACTGCAGTCAAAAATATTACCAGGCGCCTGCCCCAAATTACCTCCCCTCCTCCGTGGCACCATCCCCTCCCACCCACCCAAGGAACCCCCTCAAGGCTGCTGGTTGTGGTGGACAACCGGGAAAATATTGTTCTGGGCATGCCAGGTGGTCCGCCCACTCACTAAGCACCATCGATTGCCCCCAAGGTAAAACGCATTCAGTGGACATCTGAGCAGCAAGCCAGCTATTACCTACTGTCGGTTCCTGTCCGGAGTAACACATCTACCAGCAATAACAATGGGTTGCAAAGAGAGCAGGCAGCAAAGTGGAGGATGCAGGGTCCGTGTGGAGCAGGCCGGTTCAGACTCGTATCCGTCTTCAGTGGACCACTTCAGGTTGTCCTCGGGAAAGTCTCTTCTGTCCCAGCTGGACGATGAGGTTGTTCGGGTCACATCGGCCAAGGCTGCAGCAAGTCTGAATTCGGCGGGAGCTGCTTCTGTTGGGGACAACGCCCAGCCTCCGGGTCTGCTTCCTCAGGCCAAAGGAGGAGGAGGAAACGGAGGATTATTTGCACCAGAAGACGACTTCATTCCAACTATCGACTTCGGGGTGAGAACTATACCGTTAATATCCTACACGCAGGCCGAACGAGTCATTGCATAGAATAATAGGTCAGCTGTTCAGTATGACTGTATTTGACAAACTGCCCATTTTTCATATGTAAACATTCAGACACAAGTCATAATTGAGGGGGTTCCACATCAAAAACAGCCAAAAGTCCACTCCAATATTAATACACATTTTACGTGCAGCAATTACGTAGCCATTTTAATGTAATTGGGTATTAATTGCACATTTGCGTATGTAGCTGAACTGCTGCAACATATGTACGTAGAGCGTTTCAATATTGAACCAGTGAAAGCTAAGTATCAGTTTTTTCTAATTTTACGACCAGTGTTTTTCCAAGTTGACACGGCTGTCCTCAATTGACTATATTGTACGACTTACGGTACATGTAGCACATTGCTTTTCATTACAATGGTCATATAATTCCGACAATATGGGTTGCCTGAATATGTCTTTTATCCTTGGTGTTACACAACTCAGCAGTTATTGATACTGTATACCAAGGAGTATGGATGTCAAAAGACAACACTTTTATGTCATGGGAACTACCCATTCAGACGCTTGCACCTTCACACAGCAGGCCTATTGGACAATGGTAATAAAAGTTTATTTTGCTAAAGGGACCTTTTAGGGTCTAGGTTTATGACAGCGCACTGGTATACATGAGCCTCTAGGGAACCCTGTGTCAAAGCACGGTGTTAATCATTCAGTCACTTAGAGGTTGCGAAGAAAAGACCACACGCACATAATATTGGCTGGGGGGAAAGAGCTATATCCTGTCGTCGTGGATTTTATTTTTATGCGCCAACATGATTGCTTGCTCAGGATATATCCGCCAACCTCTCAGTTGACGTGGACAATTGCTATATATTGATATTTTGGCTTACGTTCGAGACGTAAAAAACCTCGGCTTCAGCCTTCACCTCAGTCTATTGCGCCACTAGTTGAAGAATTCAGCTCGGAGTTAGTATAGTGACCGTCGTTAAGGTTACATCCAGTTAAGCACACAAACAAGTCTGTGTCTAACGATACGTGCATTACGAGACCGATTAGCTCATTGTAAAAGAGGAGACCGTAATGCAGGTAAGGAAATATTCATTAAGTTCTATCAAGAGCTAATAACTCTATTATTAGCTCTTGGTTCTATCTTATCAAGCCATTCGCATAATTATTATAATAACCAAATTCAGCTGTTGCAAGAGAGGGCTTAAATGCCTTAAATGCTCTAGTTTTGGAGAAAGAGAAAGGGGTCAAAGACTTTGCAAACTTTTTCGGCATATTGAAACCAGGAATGTGTGTCACTGGCATATCACGCCAACATCCTTATACACGTACAGCTTTTCGGTGAGTGACCTAAAAGGTGACCACCAGCATGCAACAGACTCATTTCCGGATTCCAAGTAACCTGAATCACGCTGGGATTTCCTTCCCGGGTTTGTGTGCCACCTTACAAGAAGTTTATTGACGCTATAACCTACTGTAGTTTATTGATGCTATACATTAATACACTGCATAAGTTTTGTGCATTGTACAACAACCTGAGCACTTGTTTTGCAGGAATCTTTGGATTGTCGTCGAGGAGGCGCCATGCCTAAGACCATGAGCGCCCAAAGCACTGATTCAGTCGATTCAGGCATATACGACTTGGATGAAGAATACTCGTTCGTGATCACAGAAAGATCAGCACCAGAACTGGTGGCTAAAGTGCACAACGACTTCATTGCTGTCGAAAACTTAGGTACTGAATTATACGACCATGCCCTGCTCCGTCCTTTTCCAGCCATGATTCACGAGGGACTTTTCAGAGCTGATAGTGACAGGACGGGCCTGTCCTCGTCTTCTGAGCGGTGTCCAGAAGAGCAGGTTGCAAGAGCAACTGATATTAAAGACCCTGAGGGAAGAAGGCCTCATTTCCAAACCAGCCAACAAAGCAACTGGAGGGCTCAGGTGAGGACGGCAACACGTTTATTTCAATGGCCATACATAACGAATGTTGCATGTTTCCGACAGCTTTGAGATAGTGGACACCAGAGCTGCAACCGCGGTCGGAAATCTTCCTCCAATGCAGCTGCAGAAACTGGAGGAAAGAAGGATGCAGCTGAAGAAGCCCACAGCGTCCACCTTGGAGGAAAGGCTGGAGAAAGCCGAGGAGAGAAGAAAGGTAGGTTCCTTCTGCTGAGTTGGTTGAGCTGAGAAATGTCGGGTATGAAGATTACAGACATTAAGTTGTCCACCTCCACATGCCATTGTAGATGTCACCGACTACTAGAAGTGGTACGCCTACTCCTGTTGTCTAATCCAGTACACCATTCAGATAGTTACAGGCATTGGCCCATTGCTCCAGAGTATATACACGTTGCTGAATATTTTCACCGCTTTTGCCCAATCGATCTCTGCTGTAGCCTACTGGAATAAATCCTTTGGGGGTATTACCGTACATAGGATATCAATGGCGCCGGGGTTTAGTCACGAGCAACAGAAAACGATCATTACCTGGCGAGGTCTTTATACTTCGGTTCCTATGACAACAAGCAGGAATTGGGGGGGTTGAGGAGGTGAGGGTGATGGGGGAAGAGGGTGTCTTTTTCCTGGGACTATACCCGGCAGGAGAAAGAAAAAAAAAACTACTCGCGTGCGGGTCACTCCCAATGTCAAAGCTTCAAAGAATACACTGGGAGCTGTGAATTGGATTACACGGAGTGAATCTAAGATTCCGAGTAACGCCCACGTGTGGGGATCACACTTTGGTAGTTTACTTTCGCCATCATACTATCGAATACCGATAGTTCCGTGGCTTCTATCAAGCTTCTATATAGTGTAATGCGGGCACAGTATATAACACTGACGTAGATTCACATTAATAATGGAGCCAACTCGTCAAAGGGCGACCCTGTCATATTACAGTTTCGTTTTTCATCCACATAAAAAAAGCTGTCACTATATAATATACTGTAATGCAGTGCGGAACATTGCGCCAAGTACGGTGTTCGCCGGATTCAATGTTAATGAACAGTCCACAGAGTACATAAAAACCTTTGCCAAATGCTATCATCAGGGTCATTATAAATCGATCTGTATCGCGTGTCCAGGCCTCACTTCACAGAATCACATGGATTATTTTGCTGGCTAGTGGGCCTTCTACGTGTCAATTAATTATCTATGCACTCATCATCTTCCAGGAGTTCAGTCAATTGTGCAAGTTAGACACTCAGGCATATATGACCATGGTGAAAGTTTTGATCGAGACAATCAAAAGAGTTGCTTGGCCGAATCGCTACCATTGATGTAAATTATTCATCCTATTGATCTCGCACGCTTGCATGACAAAATGAATCCTAGTTCACGTGAATCTTGGCTGCCTGGTAATATGCAACAGTACTTTACTTTTTCTTACCAACCATTTGCAAAATCCGGCAAAATCACAACCTGTATACTGTAATCCAAAACACTATAAGGGCAGGTGTGAAATTGCAAAATACAATATATTAGTGTCATTACGGCAACAGTGTAATTGGATGAAAATGATTGGACCAGTACTATAATGAAATAAACGCTTTCGAGAATAATGACACGTTGACCCACATATTTCAGCAATTGGAGGAAGAACGCCTGAGAAGAGCTACAGCTGTGGAAAGAGTGACTGAGAAGCAAGAGATGCAGAGGGAGGAGCTGAGAACTAGGCAGTCAGAAAAGTTTGAGGCTGCACTTGAAAAAAGGTACACACGACTCTTTTCCACCCTTCATTGCCCCCCCCCCCTCCCAACTTTATCTTTTGGCTTTTGGCAGGGAGGAACACCTGCGAAACCTTCGAGATAAGCTCAAAGAAAAGCACAGCAAGGGAGCTTCCATCCGGCTCAAGAAGGTTTTCAATCAAGCCCCCATCCCTACTGTGTCTGCCAACGTGGACATGGATGATGACTTCTTCTCTTGAAGACAATCAAGAAATGAAGTGCTGGTGTCTTCCAGCCAGTTGAGGACGCACAGGGACAAAAACTAAAGAATGGAGACCACCATTATAGTGTAAGCATTGGCCTTACTCTGGATCTCACTTGCAGGAAGAAATTATTTGCAAGTGACTTCAGCATCACAGCAAAAACATGTGGACTCCTTTATTATTTAACTGATTCGCTCAACATTCCAGACATGTAGTTTCCAAGGTACATGCCCAGAGAACATGTTCTTCAACTATGTTTGCTCTTTTGTTGGATTGAATGCAAAAAAAAAAAAGTAATAAAAAGTGACACTCCCGTACCTGACTGCAGTGTTTGTGCAGGTAGAAACCGCCACAGACAGGTATTGTCTGTGGAAACCGCCTTGTTATGAAGTGTTAATATTTCCTTTACTACTATCACTTGTGTCTTGTCACACTGGAGTTGAACCTTCATGCAATAAAGCTCTGTAGCTTCATTATCCACCGATCTTTCAAGTCGTAGTGAAACATAATCCCTGAAATAATCAGAAATGCAAGAGTGTATTTGCATATGTATTACACAGTACATGTTACAAACCAGTTGTCCTGTGTGATTTCACACAGAAAATATTAATAGCTTTTTTAAACATTTGTATCAACATGACCTTGTTGTCAACATTACAGAAAGTAACAACATAATGGAATGGTAATAGAACAAAACAAATTAAACAATGCAAAGTCACACAATATGCCAATGATTCCTACATGGGATATAAATAACAGGTGTAGATACATTATACAATTACAGGACATCAACTGAATGGTCGTTAGTAACGCATTTTCTTCCAACCAGTTAAATGCTGCTGACTAAAATGTAATTAACAGCACCATCATTCTTGGCTTATGTATAAGTAGCAATCTTGGGTTTGGGGGGGGGAGGAGCAAGGGAAGTCTAGGCAATCAATTTTTATTATATATGCAATTATGTGCAAAGACTACTGTGTATTACATATGATAAGAACATACAGTAGATATATGGCAAGTCTGAAATCACCAACCAGCATTGATAAATTCCTGTGAGTGGGGTCCGAGGGAATGGAGGGAGTAAATTCATCTAGTTGCAGATACCACCACTATTATGATGACGAGGACAGTCAGGACCACTGCCAGAAGAATGAAACTTTTCTTTCGCTTCGTCATCTAAACAGGAAAGATAAGGCAAAACGGGAAAGATGTACTCAGTCGTGACATTTACCTAGATATTAAATAAGGAAATTTAAAGCACATCCTGTACATTGAAAATACAAGATATAAACGAAAACTGAGAGTATGTTACAACAAAACAAAAAATATTGCATAAAATTACTTACAGTGCAAAACGACTTAACTCAGCTGCCAGGAAATTATGCCAATCAGAATTGCAAGGACAACTAAGAGGATTAAGAACAGAATACACTTCTTCTTTCTTGCTTTGCTCTAAAAAGAAAATAACAAAAGGAGAAAGAAATAAAGGAGTGCATGTTGTAATGAGAACAAAATCACACTGGAAAAACTGAAACTTGGGACATAATAATCTCTGGTAAGGAATAAAAATGGTAAAAATCATGCATAAGTACAGTAATCAAAATGGAACGTGACCATGAAGTAAAGCATCCTTATACCAAAACAAAAACATGTAGAATGTGGCAAATGCTGCAAGGACAATAACCTCAGGTTCTACCACATAACTAAGCAGAGAACCTAAGTCAAACTTGGTGAACAATGGCTGGGGATTTATTCTTCATGTCTGTCAGAGGTAAACTAGCAAAGTGTTCTGATCTCAATCCGCACTCCCAGCTCTCCAGGATGGGTATTCAGTTGTTTTTCATTCCTCTTTGTTAGTTCAACCTCAGCAATGCAGCCTAAATTCCTCTTTTATCTAGCACATTTATGCAAAATCTATGTGGGTGCAGCAACAGCTCTATATAAAGTTTGATAACAAGTTTTGCTATATCAAAAATGCATCCGTTCGTCCCCTACCCTCCCCAATCCATAAATCCAGCACTCACCTGATAATTGCTAGCCTTAGCCAGCTGCTGCGTCCCCTGCGAGACATGGATCTGAGCTGATTCAACCGAAGCCTCAATAGAATCCACTACTTCTCCCTGCTCATGAACCAGAGTGGCCAGGTCCTTGAAAATTTGGTTGACATCCACAATGTCACTCTCCAGCTGGCGGATGGCTTGCTCTCGTGCCTCCAGCTGCTGGATGTCTGCCTCCTCCTGCATGGTTATCTGGGTTTGTGACTGGGTGGCTGCTACTGGAGAACCCAGGTCAATCAGTTTCTCCTGGGATCGCCCACTTCCCCCTCCAGGGGTTGGGAGGGTAAAGTCATCCAGTCCAGAAGCAGCTCTAGCCCTTTTCACCTCTTCCTTTTCCTTGGAGGCAGCTCTGCGCTGGGTCACCTGTATGGAGTAGTGATTCACCTCCTGGGTTGTGCAACCAAGTGCAAGTAGGGGGCTACATGTTAGTGGTGTGATGCATGCAAATGCTCAGGCATGGTGTGATGAAGAACTAAACAATTTATTAGATTCTGTGTCACTCTTGGAAAAAGAAAAAGAAGAAGAAACAGCTGCATGAGGCATTGGCCAAAGGAAAACGAAAATAAATAATATCTATTTGACAATTACAAGTACCACATCTATGAAACAAAATACTTTTACAACTGCAGCTCAACAAGCAGTTCCAGTCCACTTGTAAGCAGTCTGCTACATTGGATGTACTAACTGTCCACAAATAAGATCTGGCGAGCAATCTGATCTTCCATTACAGGAAGGATGTCCAACAATGAAGTATGCCTGCATAACTAGTATCAGGTAATTAGAAGTTAAAAGTGACAAATCCTCCTCACTATCTTGTGAATTCAGTAATTTCTGCCTTTCCTTCTTGTTCATTTTACTTTTGACACACAACACAAACAAGTCCATGTGACTATATAAATCTGTCATGCACGTTATCTGAAACACTCGTCACTGACTACTTAGCTATCCACTTCTCAAGATATGATAAAGTACAGGTGAGTCAAGCCTACAGTCACACCTTCAGCAATGACACATGCTGGTATGAAGACATGCAATTATACTGACTTGGAAAGCATTAAGAGCAGTAGAGAACTCATTGGTGAGTCGCTCCCTCTGCAACTTCCACTGCCTCTGTTCCGAGACATTGAGGGCCATGGGAAGGTTAGCCAGATCCTTCAGGTGGCGATTGGTATCTTTTGCCAACTGCCCAGTGTAGTGTTGGATTTGATGCCTGCCAGGTTCAAAAATATATGTGATAAATTTGTTATTGCCAAAACTTCATATCCCAAATCAACTTTGTAAGAGATCATTTAAAAATAATATATTCAGAAGTTCAAGGCAAGTGAGCAACAACTGCAGCTTTTGGGAAATATACCACGAATATTTTACTCCAGCCATCAACTTACAGCTGATTCCGTAGCTCAGGTGTGTCTTGTGGTGTCCCCAGTTGCGCAACCATCCTCTGGATTGAGGACACTATAAATACAAATGGATGCTTTAAATCCTATTGCACTCTTTGAAAAATTGGAACATTGAGTAGCACTCACCACTTTGTGAGATTTTTTGAATGTTGGTACCAATGGTTTGAGAAAGTTTGTGGAATTCACTCTCCCTCCCACCACCTCCACTGTGGTAAGACGAGTAGTTGTACTGGCTTCCGTCCATGGTAACTTCAGTAACTCAAAATCTGGAATCAGACAATTTATCATTATTTCCACATTCAATCAAAAAAGTTTGCATAATCTCATCAAAGCATTAAGGAATACCAAAGTTCTATTTCAAAAACCAACCCCCAATATCATGAACTTGAAGTAGTAGCTCCTTCAAAACATTCTCATTCTCCTAAGTATGCATCTCAATCTTCCTACCACCCTGCATCACGTACACTTCACCCTCAATGACATCTCTCTATGCCAACCTTGCCACCAATTGCATAACAAACATTTAATACATGTCAGGGCTTTATACTTCGAGATTATAATATAATCTCAAAGTATAATGGCCTGACATGAATACATGCGTACATGTTTCATGTTTTAGCTGCAGCTCGATCTCACTGGATCTTTCCAACAAAACCAATCCATGTCAGAAAATCATATTGGGGAGAATGGGGAAGCGTGGTGGCCGAGTTCATAATGACTCGGCTGGCTGAGTGAACGGTCCGGGGTTCGATCCCCGCTCGGGAGTTCCCTTTCACCTGCGTCAGGAGGGTCTCTGACCTTGGAGGTGTCTGGCAACCTAACCTCCAGGGAGCCTGCACATAACCCATTTTCAGACATTGCACCAGCACCCGTGTCTCCTCCCCAAAAATCTCCATCCCTACCTCACATCCTTTCTTCCCTGCATAGAGTTTGATGAAAATACGAAAACTTGAATGGTAAATATGGTGGTGTTCCACCCCCCCTAAGAGGGCCTCTGGCACTATCACGGGGTAATACACGCACAAAAAAATCATATTGGGAAGAATCATCTCCTTTACATACAGTTATGTTTGTGGGATAACTGGATGTATTCCTGACTCATGTTGGCTGGTTAATGCTGTGGTACCCTCCGCAAGTAGTGTGCAGTCTGAATGACTCATGCAAAAGCACTAATTTGAGTTTCAGTCACAGAGATTTGAACTATCTTAATCAGACTGATATCTGGGACATTATCCAGGTAAGTTTATACCAAAATCACAGTGACACACGATGCATGTCTAGCTGCATGCTAATATATGGAAGTAAGGCTCATTGAGTCATTGCAGAACACTGCCTTGGATATACAAATTGGATGTGAAATCTGTCCAAGGCTTTAGGGCAATATTTCTCTAACTTCTTTGGCTGTGATCCAATTTGCAAGAAATAAGAAATCCTGTGACCTATTCTGGCCATTCAACCCCGTAAGCAAATTGTAATCCACTATTCAATGTTTGATAGAGAACTAAATTTTTGATCAATCAGACCACAGACCCCATTGTCGCCAACAGATAAAATGTTCTACAAAACAGCTGATTTGGAACACACATGATGTCATAAATGGGGCACAGAATATTACAATATGCCGATTTGTTCCATATGGAGATAAACTGTGATGTTGCCTCCCATACATGTTGTTTCTGTATGTGGGTAATGATGAGACATTTCCCAACTAACTGGCCACTGTAATCCTCAGCGGTATGTGCGGAATGCATACTGAGCAAGGCCTCACTATCAAAATGCCTTGAAACCCACAAATATTCATAGCTCGTGGCAGACTGATAGACATCTCCCCACTTTTACGGCATAATAAAATACAGTAGAAGCCTGGTTATCCGACAGTCCCGTTCCAGCAATACATCTATGTTTTCTCATCAAGTATGTACTATGCACTTGTTTTGTATTCCTTAGTTAAATTATAAATACAGTACAGTGTGTATGTTAAAGATAAATACTTCACTATTACTTAGAAAACTAATATTGGACATAATTTCAAAATTTATGCTTTTTGTTGTGTTTCATTAAAATTTTCTTTGCTATTCGGATTATCTGACCTTTTTTTGTGTTCCGACCGTGCCCTGGGGTTCTACTGTAGGCTACTACAAAAATAAAAAGACACCATAGCCCGGTCAAGTAATTCACAATTAATGTGAAAACAAACCATGAAATTAGGTCTCTCACACCTCACATTTTACTAACCATATGCAAATCTGTGTACTTTCGAAAGCACATACTAACAGGCCGTTATGATTTTCACAGAAACGTGGGAATGAGCGGGCTCTACTCTTTCCTACCTGCAGGACCCCAACCCACTGTACCTGATGTCCAACAAGAATTGTCGCAGCAGCAGCGCAAGAACTACAGTCTCTCGTGTCCCTGTGCTCGTAGATTGTAGTTCGTGCGCTGCCTCTGCGACAATTATTCTTGTTGGACTGATAGTACAAGCCTTCCTACACAATCATTACTTAAGTCCTGTAATGCAACGAAATTAGTCAACTGCAAATCCCAATTAACGGGAACCCCAGCATATTGCGAGTCCCTGCTAATTACTTCCAAGTGCAATTAGGCCTGCATTTGAGTCAATCAGTTTCCTCCGAACCCACTCACCCTGGTCAATTCCACCGACGAAACAGACTGGCACCCTCAACAGCCAACGTAGCGAGGATCCAGGCGTGAAATGGGGCAGGAATTTCCGCAAAAGTGTGGAGCCAACGCACCGTGACCAGTCACTCAGCCAGCTAATAATCCGGATGACCTCACGCGGAAGGCAGATGCGCCTGTGTACCGGAACTTCCCTTCGAGAGAGCTGCAGGAAGGATGACCAGTCTTCCAGAGCAGTTTGGCGATGTGTGGAATGTTCTCCACCGCAAATAGAGGAGGTCACGGTCAACGACGATTCACATGAAGTGACAACTAGTCATGTGATGGCGGACATCTTGGAACAGCCATTTTATTATTATAAGGACGTCGTAGGCCGGACGGCAGATGGCGCGCAATAAAAGGATCGTCGGTGCCATATTGCGTGCAATCCCCTTTTCCTTGCAATTTGCCGTATCTTTCCCACCAACGGGTTCAAAAAATGGCTTCGGAGGCCTGGACCAAGCTGGAGGTGCAGACGCTGATCGAGGCGTACAGGCAGCACCCTTCCCTGTACTCTGCCTCGGATCCGCAGTACCACAACAGGGCGGTCAGGCAGAAGGCGCTGCAGGAGATTGTGGACCAGCTCAGGGTCAGGAGGCCTGACACCGGCCAGGAGGAGGTCAGGAGGAAGATTCACGGGCTCAGGACATGCTTCCTCTCGGAGATGGCCAAGGTTGGGTTATTGGACGTTAAATTAACATTGCCTTGTTGTGTATAATGTACACAGCGACATTACGCTAATTCAAACACAAACACTGTGACAACATGGCAGCTAGAGAGATGTTGCAAGGATCTATAGTCCGTTAATCTTCTTGCAGATCCAGGCATCAATACAAAGCTGCAGTGGGGAACAATACGTGCCCAAACTCTGGTATTTCAACTTGCTCCAGTTTCTGAAAGAGCACATCACCATGAAGACTAGTGTCTCCTCCATGGTTTCAGGACATGATGTCACTGATGAGGTAATAATGTCTTATTACAAATGTTGTACTCGCAGAATCTGCGAGTACCTGACCAGTCTGTAGAATTTTTGAAAATATAATTGGTCATGTATGAGGGTAGCGAGGACCTCTTTGTTATCCACTGGCACCCCATTTTTGGGAAAAGCCATGAAGAATATGATGATGATGACAAATGTTGTAATGTTTCTGGCCCAACAGCAATAACCCAGTAAATAAAAACTCTCTTCTGCAACTCCAAAAACATTACCGCCAAACAGCGTGAGATTGTGCCAGCACATTGTTTAGACAGCAGTGTGCCCTACAGCAAATTTTACTTGTCGTTGCCGACCTGACCATCCTTAAATGTAGTGAAACATGCCTAAATTAGGTAGTTTACGCCTGCTGCCAGTGTTGTCCATAAATGTGCTGGCACAATCTCACCCCGTTTGATGGTATATCAATACATCTTGAATTGAGATTCAATGCTGAATACGAAAGTGTGTTCTTAAAATTGTTTCATTTCACACAGTGACATTATGAAGGCAAGTGATTGTCCATTTTACAACAATTTTGAAATAATATCCAGATGTCGAGAATCGGAAACATGACCACTATATCACCAGTCGCCTCGCCTGACTCGACCAAGAAGGCCAAGAAACGCATTTCACCAGAAGGTACTCGTAGAATCTTACTGGATAAGATGGCAAGAGCGTCGGAAGAGGAGGATGACGACAGTGCTGCTTTTGGACGCTACGTGGAGAGAGAAATGAGGTCCCTCAAAGACAGGGCCCTGTTCCTTAGGACGAAGAGAAAAGTTATGAATCTTCTCTTGGATGCTGTAGAGGAGCAAGAAGGTATCCACATGACTGTGGAGGGCATCCCTTCACCACAGATAATCACACCAGAATTACATAACGAAGATGGGGAGGTGGTTGTGTCTTACCAGTGTGAACTTGAACCTTACGATGATTCTAAGGAAACCTGTAAGCAGTGAACCCTTAGTATTTTCAAAACTTCCCCATCAATGGTGCTAATCATGTGTACAAAAACATTACGTTCTCTGGAAAGAAATAAAGAAGACAAGTGTGTCCATTGACATGCAAGCACACTGGGTAGCACATTATTTTGAACATATCTCACGCCAATGACATTGAATTTGTTTCAGATATGTTATGGCCAAAACCACCATTTCCGTGAAGCTATTCCTGACTCGCAAGTCGCATTCATAGACTTTAGTAACTGTACAAACTGGGGAAAACTTTTATTTTGTTTGGGTTGACTATAATTTACTAATAATTATTGATTTTTTTGACTAATAATATGGTGAAAGACTTGATCAGACCACGTAACATTAGTTTAAACTCTGAAATGTGGCAATAACACAAAGCAAGACAGGGCACTTTAAAAGAGTGAACACAACTTTGTTTAAGAATTTGTAATGTTTGCTGACAACTGCAAAACAGTTTACAATTAATCAAGTCACATTATTTTCTCCTACTGTGTCAAACATTGACTGCGGCACGGCACCCTTGAGAAAAATAGAGGCTCAAACAATGGGGCTGGGTTGAAAATAAAGTCTATGCTGTAGGCGCAGGTGCATCTCCTCCAAGCTTCTCTTTACCTTTCCCGTTCTTGTCTTTATCGGGATGAGGTGTATTCCACCCTTTCAGTCCCTCGGGAAGGGTGGTGTCCTCCTCAAACGATCCTGTCCCAGCCACAAACTCCTCATATGTTGACTTCTCTGGGAATGGCCTCTTTCCAAGCAGCTCCAACATATCCTCTCTACTTAGTATCTCCTGCTTCAAGAGCCTCTCTCCCACCTGAAATTAGTTGCGTTAATTAGTGTTAGGTTGGAACTGGTAGGCTTCAGTATTAGTGATGGCAACTGACACTTTTGTAGCGTGTGTCTAACCTTTTCAATATCCTCTCTGTGCTTGGTCAAAAGGTCAAAGGTGTGGTCATAAGCTTCCTGGATGAGCTTCCTGACCTCAGTGTCTATCAGCTGGGAAGTCTCCTCCGAGTACGGCTTCTCAAGGACCATTTCTCCAGGTCGGGGCATCTCAAAGCTCACGTTTCCTACCTTCTCATTCATCCCAAAATGCACTACCTGAAAGAAGTGAGTTTCTCAGGCACAATCTTGGTTATGAACTGCCACGTGTAGCATGAACAGGGAAAACATCTTTGTACAATGGCTAATGGCTCATGGATAAAACACCTATTTTTAAAATGTTTCAGTAAGTTGAACATACTCAGCAACACTCACTGTCAGCGTATATAAAGGCAAAAAGCATGTAAAATGTATCCATCGAAAAAGGATGGCTCACCTGAGCATATGCACTCTGAGTAACTTTCTGCAGGTCATCCTGCGCTCCAGTAGTTATTTTTCCAAAAAATATTTTCTCTGAGACACGACCCCCTAAGGTCATGCACATCCGGTCAAAGAGCTGCTCCTTGGTGTACAAGTACTGCTCCTTTGGCAGGTACTGCGCGTAGCCCAGCCCTTTGCCTCTAGGGATGATGGACACCTTCAGCAGTGGGTCTGCATGCTCCAGAAACCAGCCTGCTACTGCATGTCCAGCCTCGTGGTAGGCCACTGTTCTCTTCTCCTCTGGTTGAAGGACGTTTGTCTTCTTCTCCATACCGGCTACAACTCGCTCAATGGCTTGCTCAAAGTTCTTCATTATGATGTTCTCATTCAGGTCACGAGCGGCTATCAGAGCTGCCTCATTGCACACATTGGCTATATCTGCACCTGTTAATCAAAAGAAAGCATCAGCCTGGATGAAAATATTTCTGTACATGAAACAATGGGCGTCATTCTGTTACAAAATATTAACACAGCCGATCACAGCTAAAATGATCGAGGAGATCCATTTGCAAGACTCTATGGAGTTCATGTGAGAACTGGTGACATTGCTTTTATTGGAGCACCACTATTTTAAAGGGACACTCCACTCAAAAAACAAGTTGGCCCCCAAAAATTGGGCAAAAAATCCTGATTCCGAATGTGCAATCGTTTTTTTTCTACGCCCAACGGTAACACGGAAAATCATATATCTACACACGTCGTCTTTCGTCGTCTGCTAAAAAGGGCGATACAACACCATCCAGCGGCAAACTGGAGAAGTATAGTGTGCTCAGTAAACACCATGCCACGCCAGGCGAGCATGGTCTAGTTCCGCCCGGTTCCACTCTGGTGGCGTCCCCACCTGCCCCGCGTGCGGTTTTCGAACGACACACTTCCAGCTTTCACACTGGCCTTACCGTTCGTCTCTAAGAAAAACTGCTTATACCCTCGGAATAAGGATTTTTTTGCCCGATTTTTAGAACCCAACTTGTATTTTGAGTGGAGTGTCCCTTTAAGTAAATTGCCATTTCAGTAATAATGAACTAAACGCCCTCATTACTTATTGTCAGTTGTCAAAATCTCACGCATTTACTTTACCAGTGAACCCTGGTGTGAGTGCAGCCATCTTCCTAGAAAGGTCAGCCTTGTCCACTAAGGTCTTGAGTGGCTGCAGATGCACTTTGAATATAGACGCCCTCCCCTTGATGTCTGGGGCTGGCACAAAGATCTGCCTGTCAAAACGCCCTGGCCTTAGGAGAGCCTGATCCAATATGTCTATTCTGTTGGTGGCTGCAAGGACGACAACGTTGGTGGTGGTGTTGAAGCCATCCATCTCAACCAGCAGTTGGTTCAGGGTGTTTTCTTGTTCAGAGTGACCTCCAAAGCTGCGTCCCCCACGCTTCCTGCCTACCGCATCTATTTCATCTATGAAGAGGATGCAGGGGGCAGTCTTTCGAGCCATGGCAAACATGTCTCTGACCTGGAGCATAAAACAATGGCCAGTTAATAATGAGTTAGTTGCCCAATATTATTTTCTGGTTGTAATATAACACATATTTAATCCATTTTACCAAGGTTTCCCTTTTACAATGGCCTTGTGAACGAAAATAGGTCATGATAAACTAATATTAACAACAACTAGCTTGATACAATCATGTCCCATATGTAAGGCCACATTTACATGTGAGAGATTTGATCAGCGATGTGCAGTGATGAAATCAATTGCTTGGGAGTGAAATGGCCCAACGATGCTCATTGCTGAGCGAGTTGCTCACATATAGACGCGACCTAACAGAGTCTGAAATTCCAATACACGTGATTAAATTGTAGTGTGAACTTACTCTGGAAGGCCCCACACCAACAAACATCTCCAGGAACTCAGACCCAGACACTGTGATGAAAGGGACATTTGCTTCTCCAGCAGTGGCCTTGGCCAAGAGAGTCTTCCCAGTGCCAGGAGGACCTGTGAGGATGGCGCCCTTTGGGATCTTGGCGCCCAGTTCAATATACTGCTGGGGGTTGCGCAGAAAATTCACAAATTCCATTATCTCCACCTTTGCTTCTTCACACCCAGCGACATCCCTGAATCACAAGGACAAACCTTCAATCAATCTCATCATACTTTATTACCCCAAAAAATCACATGACTTACTTGAATCGTACTCCGATATCACTAGAGTTGATCAGCTTGGCTGTACTTTCCATAACACCTCCAAATATACCTCCTCCTCTCCTCCCTCCCCTGCCCCCCATCATCTCAGCAGATCTCCTCATCATGAACAACAAAAATCCTATCAGAAGGAGGGTTGGTATAATCCCAGTGACACTTGCAGCTTCCAGTTCAGTCTTGTAAATGACCGGGATAAAATTAGGGGCCTCTACGTTCATGTCCATCTGAGCATTCTCAAGGTTACGCTCAAATGAGTCCACGCTGCCAATGTTGAACCAGAGCACACTCTGCCAAACAGAGTTTAAAAGTGCATTTGGTAGGAAAGATCACAGTGAATAACTGTCAAAAGTCCATTTACTCACAGCTCCATCAATCTGATTCCCAGGCATTAATCTGACTCGAACCCATTTCTTATTGACCACCTCCAGCTTTTCAACAATGCCCTTGGCGAGGTAACTTGAAAAACGAAATGAAATTCAATAGTGTTACTGTCGCTTGTAGCTAGCAAAGTGGAAGCATACTTGTTGACAAAGTCCTTCCAAGTGATCTCCTTGTATCCCATCTCGTAGTATGCAAGTGCACCTAAGAGGCCGATGGTACCAAGCACAGCCATCATCATCCACTTGTCCCTGTCGCCTTCTCCAAAGCCACCCTTTCCAGGTGGTCCAGTTGAACCCCTTTAATAAAATAATCATAATCATTAAATAATATTGACACACATAAATAATTCCTCCTCATGATTTTCATCTTATTTCTTATTTCATATGATTCCTGATGGTTTTCTCCTCAGAGTCCATTCTTTAATTTTTCCTCCACTGATAGCCCCATGTTAACAATATCTAGGGTTAAATTGCAGCTAATGTCGAAACGACTCACTTTGGAGGCCCTCCAAACATCCCAAATGACCACTGGTCAGATGGTCGCTGTTGACCTTTCTGAGACGGTTGACTTGGAGCAGCACCTCGGGAAGGAGGAGCTGCATCTTTCTCAGCTGCAGGCGCTTCCTTCCCTTTGTTGTTGCCTGCCTTGGGCTGACCATTTCCAGAATTGCTACCCTGATTAGGAAAAAACTTTCCAAACCCCTTGGGAGGCTTCTCACAGAACTGGATCCACTTCTCAAGAATTGAGCTCACTGGTGCACTTTGAAACAAAGCCAAGTTTTGCTGCAACTGGAAAGGAAGGAAAATGATGAAATTCAACACATATTGTGATTTGTGATGCATGCAACAAAATGTTATTAGGCAATTGCAAGGCTTTTGTCCTATACTCGAAATTTTGGCCATATATTCATCCCAGTTTCTTTCTTACAGCATTAAAAAAAATATTATAATAATCACCACCCTGAAACCAAGTGGGCAGTGATGTCATCCTTGCCACTGCCAATAATTTGTCAAGTTGCATCACCCACAGTCGACATCCGATGTAATTATTCCATTAGCTGCTGACAGCACGTGCCATTAAAAGTAGGTAATTTAAGGTCACTTCCTCATTGCTATGGCTTGGTACAAACCTGCAGTCCAAATTGCAGCAGGTGTTACACCTTGGAAAATTTACGTTCGCCCCACATTAATTGATAGTTCATGTCACATCTATTCAGAGGTGTATTAAAGTACCGTACTGTCCACAGCACAGTATAAACCTTGTGACGTCTTGCGCAAAGAGACTTACCTGCCTGACCGTGAGCCCAGAAATCCCTGCCGGTCCTCCTCCAGCAGAGGCCCCTCCTTGCTTCAGGAGCAGCCTCTCCAGCCTCCTGGCAGCGCAGATGAACCTGTACGCCATCCTGCAGACCTACAGAAGAAGTCGCACCGACATACTCCGCCTGTATGATGCGAATGATTGAGATGAATTGGACGAAAAACCTTTCTCTAGTGGGCCGCCATGTTGGATCGTCCCATTCAGTCCCCACCCACACAGAAATGATCAACGCAACGCACTTGTCAGCTTCTTGGGAGTTAGTTCAGCCGCCCGACACCTGCCGAAATTCAACGCTCAAAAAGGGCGCTGATGTCAAACGCTGACAGTGACATCTGTCAGCTAGTGGCGACAATGCGAAATTGGCCACCAGATGGCAGAACCTACGAAAGAAACACAGTTGACAGATTTACTATGACGCAATGTAATCACCGTCGACACTCGACATGTACTTTTTAACTAATCGAATGTGCAATTAAATATCGGGTCCCTTCAGGCTAAAGCGTGTTGGGCTAACATTGAAGGGGAAGAAATTAATGGAGAGGCGTGAACGTCCTTCACCTGACAACCCTGCTCCGAGGATTTGCATATGGCGTCGGCTGCATTACAGCTGCTGCACTGAGGGCTGCGGTCGTGTCTCATTCCGTCTTTTCCAGATCAAAAGAACGGCGGCATGTCGTCCCGCGTGCTTCGGAAGCTGCACAGCGAGCAGGGGGTTGGAGGAAGGAAAGGGAGAGGGGGCCTGGAAGGGTCGCAGGAGGAGGAGAGCGACCCGGACACGGAGAGCGTCACGGAATTCCGATTGCAGCATCAAAGAGGAGGGGCAGCAGGAAAAGGGAACGTCAACCCGTTCGATCTGGTGAGAAGATTTAATCGCATTCCATCGTTAAAATGACATTCATTATCAAAATGATCTTTAAAAAACAATCATATGATTGGCAACTAATGTGCCTTGCTAATTTCAGCTGAATCAGAATTCACCGTCTGAATCAGAAGTGAAGGAGGATGACGACAGGGAGACTGAAGCGATGGCGTGTGCGGGCAACAACGAGGATGGGGACCAGATGAAGCAGAGGCGTAAAAAGAAGAAGAAGAAGAAACCGCTCCGGGGCAGCAGCCTTGGTGGCGGAGGAGGCGCGGGAAGCAGCAGCAGCAACAACAAGCGGAGCAGTGAGGACAACTTGGAAGACGCGGATGAGATAGACCGCACCGTAAGGGAGGTCAACCAGCTCCTGGGCGATTCGCACCATCCCCAGCATAACCAACGGCAGGCGCAACCCAGTGAAAAACACCTCCTGAAAGTAGAACACAAGCATCTAAACCCGGATAATGAGATGAAACGCATTTTTGGATCGCGTGTGATCCAGTCGGAAACGACAAAGCGACGTGGACGCGGTCCCAGGTCAGGGTCGTTCCGGAACTTGTGGTTGGTCACTCCAAAACCAATGTGGCCGCAAGTTGGAAAGGCTGGAATCACCATGAAGTTCATTGAAACCCGTCATTGCCTCCAGTACTTTGCTTTTGAGCACAGTCCGCAATACCAGGAGATACAAGGGAGATTCCTAGATGCCGTTGAAAGTTACAACCCAGACAATGTTTTGGAGATACTGAATGTCCATCCATACCATGTCGATGCACTCTTGCAGTTGTCTGACTTATGCCGCATGGGCGAAGACGCACAAATGGCTGTCGAATTGGTCGAACGCTCCTTGTATTCGCTCGAGTCAGCATTACACCCCCTTTTCAGTTTTGGAGCCGGCAACTGTCGCTTGGAGTACCGCAGGCAAGAGAACCGTGCGCTGTTTGTCGCCATATTCCGCTACTTGGGATTTGTAGGGCAGCGTGCCTGCCATCGCACCGCTCTCGAATTCTGCAAGTTGCTGCTTAATTTAGACCCGGATGACCCCTTAGCAGTCACGTTGTTGATTGACTTCTATGCCATCCGAGCCCAACAGTACAAGTGGCTGCTGCGGTTTTACGCACAGATGGAAGCTCAACGCAACCTCTCGCAGCTACCCAATTTTGCTTTCTCAGTTGCCCTTGCCCGCTTCCTGCTTCTCCAGTCGGCAGAAGAGGAAGAGGAAGGCGAGAGTGCAGACGAGGCGCTTCAGAATGCCCTCTTGGCGTACCCTGCAACTCTGTCCTTGCTCCTTGACAAGTGCGGTGTTAACACAGGATCATGCAAGACGGCCTCACATTCATTCTTCTCTAAAGCAGGGCTTGATAAGAATTGCCCAGCAGCACTGATGAACTTGATCCAGTTGTATGTAGGGAGGGCTTATCATGTGTGGAAGGATCCAGCAGTGTTACTCTGGCTGGAGACCAACGCAGTGAAGGTGGTGGAGCGGGTGGATGCTGGAGAAGGTGTCGAGAAGGAAGAGAGGGAGAGGAGGATGCGAAGGTACCAGGGGATGCCCAGGAATGTGCTCAGGCACATCCTCATCTCGGAGGTCAAGGATGCCACTGCCGCATTGCCACAGGTATGCTACAAATCCTACAGATTATATGGTAAGAAAGTATATACTTTGTCTTATTACAGGAGCTGACCCACGCACCCTTGCTGACCTTCGACCCGTTACCTCCAGCAGACTCCGTAAGCTCCTACACACGTCCACCCCGCCCAACGCGCCCAGTGTCAGCCCATGACAGTGGGAACAACAACAGCAACCTCATCTCCATCTTCCTCCGCTCATTGCTGCCCAACTACAACGTGGCCCAGCAGCCGTACCAGGTGCAGGCAATGCCTCCAGGGCAGGTGGAGGCTGCCAGGATACAGCTGGAGGAAGCTGCTGGACTGCCAGCCGGAGGTGGGGCGGTTGGAGGAGCCGAGGGAGGGGCTGCAGGGGGAGGCGCAGCTGATCTGAGGAGGAGCGTCACCTCCCTTCTGGACGCCATGAGGGACCTGCTCAGCAACATCAATGTGCCTGACATGCCTCAAGACGCGGATGATGACGACACGGACAGAGGCGAAAACTGATGCCTACTGGCTTGGTTGTTGAATTGGTCTATGCAGGTTGTTTGGTTTCCTGACCAATTTTCAAAATGTCTTTCAAGCAATGAGTTTTTTTGCAATGCTTTCCTCCCGCTCCTTCATAAAATTCAAGAGATGAGCTTCATCTGGCTGGGGTCTTTATATGCAGCATATGGCACACTTTGTATAATGTTTTTACTCTGGAGTAGCCGGTTGGGGAGTAATGTATTGTACATAGGGAAAAAAATAATTTGAGTACATATTTATCTAGTGTTGCGTGTGAAAAAAAACAACAATTACTGTAACCTTTCACTAGTGGAATAAAATTTTTGAAAGCGTAGCACTTGTAGCTAAAACCTCCCGCTTTCCCAAGGAATACCCAGATCGCTGTCACTTAATATCTTTATTAAACAATGGTTTTAAAATCCCTGGTTATATGCAAGTCACATCAGCTTCCATGCAAATGGTCTTAGAACCTAGGATTACATTGTACGTCACAGCTACAGTACATGTGAAATGTAAAAAAATGTGAATATGAAAAATGAGGAAGTTTTCATTCGAGAAAATGGTCTGAACTTGTACCTGTTTACATAACTTGTAAGCTTTTCGAGTCGCAACTATTACCAAGTAACTACATGAAATATGTACAGTCTCGTTGATAAATAATGGTACGACTCTATGGACGAAATGTTTAACCTAATTATCCAGCATCATTCCAACCTTTTCTGGATCTCGGGTGAGTCGTATGGCCCATCCCAATTTTAAAATAAAAGTCTTAATTACCAAAATGTCCAACCAGGTGCAATGCTTACGTAGATTTTCCTTCTTTGCCTTGCTTTTTTCATATTTTTTATTTTATTTCGATTCCCTTTCCCCGGACTTCCGGTCATGACCCCTAAAACACGCTGGCGACCCAGGAGGATTAGGATAAACATTTCGTCCCTATAGAGTCGTATCATTCTTTATGAACGTACTGTACTTCAATTTTACACAACCATTAGGGGAATTCCAGAAACTAATGCCGCTCAGGGGTGAATGTCTGGGTGCACCTGTCCCAGCCTTCAAATGCAATGCGAATTGGAAATTCACATTTCGGAGAAAACTGGAGCTATAAAATAATGTATGCAAACAATGGCAATTATGCATAAGTGTTCCCAATGTATACAATAATTTACCTCAATTTGACTCAATAATTCTGGTTGTAAGCGCCAATTGAATGAACACAAATTAGGGACAACCTCCGATAATAAATTTCATAGGTATTCGTAGCACCTAATCTGACTTCCATACAATTGGTTCTAAGTCATATTAACACCTGTACCGCAATTCAAGCCGGTGATTAAATTTGCGTCTCTCTTTTATATATTCAAGTTTGTACATTGAGCAGTGTTTTCTTCGTTTTGGGCAGGGAATACGTTCAGAAAATTGGTGCATTTAGAAAGAGATTCAAAAGTCCTTTAAATAATGCGACTTAATTTTTGGAGGGCCCTTGGCGTGGCTGGCTGCATTTTCATCCCGTTCATTGCTGTCTGGCAGTGGCTTTGAATCAAACCGTCAATTTGTCAGGTACAAATATTTAGGCATGTCAACAGCAGCCTTGATGGCATACAAATTTCTTTTTTCAAAATATAGAAACCTCTTCAAAACGCATGCACACTGTTATGGTACTTACTAGAAATGTCTTGCAATGGCACAATTAGTGGCCGCAATGTACTAAGAAATTTCATATGGGAATGAGAAAAAGTGTTTTACTTGGAAGCGCATTTGTCACAATAGTTGCCTACCAATTCTTGGTCCTACAAGCTGTTTTCTTCAAGACGTGCCGTGGTAATTACATGTGCTGTTGTACATACAAAAGTGTAACACTTGGCATAAAAGTTCCACGATCACACTTTCTTCTGCCGTATAAAAACATCCTACCTGAGTTATACTGTACTGTGTTTGTCTCGTTCCAGTCAATCAAATGACCATCAACAATTAGGCCTACTCTTTAGAAAAGGGCACATGAGAGTTGATTTTCATATTTTGGTGCCATTTTTCACTCGAAATTGTCGAAAAATGGGTTACAACCTTAGCTGACAAACTTTTGGATAAGTAACCTGAGAGGAAATCCTAAAGTCAATGTAACTGTTACATAACGCAATGAACTAATAATCACTATTAGTGAAAATACACTTGAAAAGGTTAAGCATTGGGGTTATTTGAACTAAGGTTATGATACAAAATGCCTGCCATGCAAACTAAAATACGCAGGGTGTTTCCAGGTAATACCACGAGAGAAAAATCAGCATCTTTTTACCGTACAAGTTACACTGGGACGGTGAGATTAAAAGTACACAAAACAGAAGAGAATATTTAAAGTCCAACACACAGGACACATTCACATCATGGAAACAATGTGTACAAAATATGATGGAGGTTGTTGACGCAAACACCGGGATTAATATCAGAACAATGACGCCAGAGCATACCAAAGTCACATGCACAAAAACAAACATTTTTCTCTCGTGGTAAAATGCCCAGCACCACCCCGCATTTTCGTGCGGAACTAGTTTTGTTCTTCATTACTCAATGCTTTGATAAATACACAAAATAAGTTGCTACCAAATTAGTATCATGCAACCATACAAAAGTTTAAAAAAAAACATTAACCTCTAACTGGAAAATGCACTTACACCTATGTAGTCTGTAAAAAAAAAAAACGAATAAGCTTATTAAAGAAGCCCTTATAATTTACAATTCAGCTCTTAAATAACCGGTATTGTTTGGTGAAAATTTGTTGGGTTCTTAGAAAAGCACTTTGATCCATGCCTTTTCCTCACTCCTTTGACCCTGCAGAGATCAGAAATTTGTACTTGAGCCCTTGGAACGTACCCTGCCACTTGGTGGAGAGCTTGTCATGTGGGGCTATTCAAGTTTTGTGTCACACAAGTTCTTTCGATGGTACTCATACAGGTGGGCACGAAGGCTGTTACGATTCTTGGTCACCTTCTGGCAGATGGGACACAGGAGGGGACCGCGGGACTTTCCGTGAAGGTTCTCAAAATGAGTTTTCAAGTTGTCCTTGCGGGTAAATTCCTTCCTGCACACGGGACAGCTGAAGCGAGACGGAAGCTGCTGGGATATGCCACCTGGAATAGATCAGAGTCAGGAATAGTAGCGGATTGTAATGGTTTTTATTATTGTTTTCAAGAGCTGAACAACCCCTGGCTCAACTCACCTGGGGTTTCATGAAAGAGGCTCCCTCTTTTTCGCCATTTCTTACAGCAATAATTTTTAAAATGAAGAAGTCTTAGTGGGGAGCTCATCAAGTTTTATTATCACATTAGTTTGATATATACAGTTATTGACTCTGTGCTTGTATTGCATTAACGTCATTTCCAAATATTCAACATATCCATGAAGTGACACTATAACTCAAAGGGGCATGTGGTGTGTCTCATGTGTCCATGGGAGCTATGAACTAAGCAGATATTGCATGCACTCCCTTCACGGATCTCAGGGGATGACAAGACATTTTAAAACGTGGTGTAAATAGAAGGGAAGACTAACAAATGGCTCAACAATATTTTGTCAAGGCAAATTGGAAACAGTCGAAATAACACAGCACTCCTGAAACGGCAACAGTTCTTCAATCCTCACCTGCATCCACACCCAAACTAGGGGATGCTGCAGAAAGTCCTCTGAGCATAGCAAATAATTTTGCCATCAACAATCCCAAACTTTTATAACAATCATAATATTATAATCAGAGTCGTGCTTGACCCCCAATGAGAGGTAGACCGCAGACTTTTATTTACCCACGATACATATCTGGACTTTTGTATAAAGTGGCCGGGTCAGCAGGCAGGGAAGGGTGGCTGGGGGATGGGGATGCAAGTGCAATGTCTTAAATGGCCATATTGTGAGTTCCCGGGGTGGTTAGCCTCAGGAAATCCCACCCAAGACAATGCGAGAGATGGCCCAACTCTACAAATGATGAGGAGGGTACCACAGTGCCACTCCACCTCAACGGCCTTTTAATCGATTCAGGTGTACACCAAAATCTCCCTCGCTCATCAATCATGTTTAACTATGTCAACTATTGTGGTGTGATTGTTTCAACCTCATCCCCCACCCCGACTTTGAGCTTCAAGGATTCTTGTGACCCAATAGGGACCCCTTCCCTCCATGTCGTGGGGCAACCCTTGCCACTCGCCCTGGCCTGTGAACTGCATACAAGTGATACTCCAGGGAAGCCTTGTTTTTGTACACCTTTCCGCAGGGCTGGCAGGCGAAGGGCCCGCGGTGTTCACCATGCTGGTTGCTCATGTGCCTTCGCCAGCTGGATGCCACCGTGAAGGAGATGTGGCAGTAGGGGCATAGGCGGGGCTGTCTTCGCGCGCCTGCAAGATACCAAAAAGGGACCAAACCAAACCTTTCTCTTGTCGCTTGATTCCACACTATATTTTATTTTTATAATTCTTTTTAAAGAAATAGTCTGCTAACCCACCCTTACAATTTGTGCTTCTCTTTCTCTCTTTTTTGGCCTCACATTATCGGCCCAGTTGTCAGTGGAAAATCTCAGTCCGGTCTCTTGTACAGAGGATATGACAATGCATAAGCATGAAACAAGACAAATAATCGTGACAGAAAAAGCCACATTCAAAGCGTGCAAAAAGTGCTTGGAGTTTTAAAAAATCTGACTGACACAAATATCTTCAGACAAAATATGAGTCAGCTTACTCATCTTCCTTCTCTGAAATTGCAGTTGAAGCCTAGTTACTTCTTTGCCCCTACTGCCACATGTATCCAAAATTGTACACCTCTCTCACACAGCATGTAGACACTAACAATAGTACGTAATCCTATATCAGGCATATCATGGTAAATAATGATTCTGAAATGAACTCTGCTAATTTCAAGACTTCAGCAGATATGCTTCCCATTGCCCTCCACCAACTTGAACTTTAACATACGCAAAAACAGCAACTTCCTTGATTACATAAGAGTAATAAGGTGCAAAAGACTGTTCAACAAACCAAACATTGCATGGGCTCATAACTGTCAAAAATATTGTACATTACTTTTAAGCACTTAACAAGTCTCAAAGAGGCATATAATTATTTTTACATTAACAAACTATAAATTCTTGGGAGACAAAAAAAGCACATTACATAATCTGTATAGACTGATTTATAAATTACACCCCTCATCTGCCAGCTTCTTGCCTATCCATATCTAGCAAGAAAATAAATTCAACCATAAATGTATGAAAATGCAACATTTATATCAACATTAAATTCAGTGTCACTGAACAAATGCAATTGACTTGGATGATAGGAGAGTTCAATCGGCCTTGCAATTTTTGTGATGCCTGTAGTTGAGGTAAACCTGCTTATGAACCGAGTAGTAATGAGACTGCATAGTGTGTCGATTCTTGTACACTTTGCCACAAATGTCACATACAATGGGATGGTTGTGCAAACCATGAATGTTGTTAACGTGCCTGCGTAGGTGGCAGGCAGTCGAGTAGCTTGTTTGGCATTGACAGCAGCGGAAGCGACCTCCATCGACCTCTACTGCCCTCCCTGCAAAGCCAAAAGCCATTCTTTGGCAAAACACTTTCACCACCACCAAAACTCCCTTTATAACGACTACTGCAATGACACCACACACACAAAAGCCAGTGGCTGCTGCAAGCATTGCTCATTTCTCTCACTGGTACTTCCTTCACATTCTCAAAATAAAAATTGTGAAGAATTTAAATAGCAGTGCTACAACATACTGGTGCCTATTCATTCAATCAGCACATACAAGAGACTATTCTAGTGCACAACACTCTTTACACTCAAGGTATTGAGAAGTGACTCACATGGGTCCCAGCTGTGTAAGCAGTGTCAGCTGTCACACTGAGATACATTCCCAACCCCTCCACCTCCCCCCCACCCTTTTGGCAACCGATTACAATGAGGAAATTAGCATAAAAATAATTAATGATTATTATTCAAGAAGCTAAGGCATGAGGCAATGATTGGTTAAGTTTCAAAAGACCTACATTTTCTTAGATTTGATGAAAAAAGCAAGTTCAGAATATTTCTTGTCATGTGTGGATGGACAGAAAAATTGTCCTGCAGTCCAATGATAATATTGGGATCTTTGTCAATCCAAATGTGAAAACTGTGATTACGGCAATAATAATATTGATGATCCAGATAATGGGGATGGAAAAGATGGATTAGCCCTTCCTGGGCTGAAATTGCATTCCAGTCCAGAATATGCCTAATTTGGTTTGGGTCACTCCACAGTCGAGACGTGTGTGTATAGTATATAATTATACAGATCTGGCAACTCCCCCTCTTATCGCGTGGATCTTTCGAGTCCCACCTGGCCGCTGATCGACTAAGACGAGGAGAAACACTACCCCACTGCAGCAAAAGTTATTACTATTACTAGATCAGATAATGAGAACGTGATGCGAACAGGCCCCAATGCAAAGGAACGAACGGACCATGCCTACTAGATTTGAATTGGCGGTTTGAGAGTCTTGGTCCGCCGTGTTCTGCTACCAGATTCGCTGTGTGGCGATTGTTGGATAAAGTAACTGAAGGAATGGGCCAAGCGCCGAAACTACAGCAAAGCGGCAACCCACCTAACTACTGATATGTCGCTCCAAGGTCACGGGGATCTGACAGGGAAACCTATATGAAAAAAGGGGAGTTGCAGTGGGGTGGGCCATTCTATGCTTTTCAGAAAATTTTGTTTACATCATGATGGATGACAAAGCCATCAATTTTTCTCCATGAAAATTTTGAATCGCCAACTGGGGCATAGAAAGTTTTGCGTATGTCAACATGTGTGTGGACCAATCATATATCATTTAAAAAATATAATTGACAAGACTTGATTACTATCAATAATTTTTATTTTTAAAAAAAACATTGTTCTGAGGAAGATATTATTGTTATTTCAAGTGTTTCTGACCTAGGGCTGAAGAAACCATTTTTGACCCGTCAACAGCCATAACAGTAACACAAGAATGCATAAGTACCTAGAACTTCAATGGATCCAAGAGCACAGTGTTGGACATTAATCGAGGCATAGTGCTAGCGACATTTTTCAAAGCAGCATAAGAAGGAATCTTGCTCGCCCGGCTTGCACTATCCTTATCTTTGATTCCTTCTTCTGCCGCTTCAGAAAATGTTGCTAGCACTATGCCTTGATTAATGTCCAACACTGTACATTTCTCAACTTCCCCAGCCTAATATTTCGCAACAAATGAAATTGGCTTGCTTCCTTGTGAATCACACTTGAGTCAAGAGTTTTGATGCACAGCAGAGACATGGCTGACTCGCTTACAATTGTGGTTAATTAAAATCATATAATATTAAAAGCGGAGGATGAATTCTTCTTGTGATTAGTGGCAAAGTGAACGCTTGCACTATTCCAATTCTTGTACACTTTGTCACACAACTTGCACACATATTGCCCACTGTCAGGACCATGTATGGTGCTAATGTGTCTCCTCAAGTGGGTGTTTCTCGTGTAAATCCTGGAGCAATGAGGGCACTTAAATATGGCCCCCCTCTTCTTTCCCCTGACCATTCGATTTCCCTCTGCCATCTCAGCCTGAGTCACATCTCCTGCAAGACCAAAAGTCTACTTGTCTTACTTTAAACCGCATCCAAAAGCCTTCAGCCCTAGATTCACATGAGAAGCACAAATGCACAGAATCTCTCAACTAATGTCAGGTAATTATCTCAAAACAGCAAACTCCACCATTATTACTCTTGTGGTTCGCTATTAACGTCAGGGTATATTATTGCATATGCACGAACAGAGGCTGATGTAAGTATGCAGTTGTGATAAACCCAAAAATCTAGTGAGCCAGTGTAGTTCAAGCTGATGTCACCATTCATACTATGACACCTAATCCAACACTTCAAATGCCAAAACTGCAGGTAATTAGCACAGAAATTTCTAATTGTTGCGCTTGGAAAATTAGAATTGTCAAGGTCTGCCTTAGCAGACACCCACTGAAAAATCCTGGGTTTGTGTCAAGAGAAAGGGAATAATCAATCCTGCATCAATAACTAATTATGCATGAAATTGTATGCACATCTCTCTCTTTAGTAACCAGTGTATGACAGGAGGTTTGTGATGTAATGTAAAAAGGCACGTCCAGATATGTAGTGCCCCATTTTAAAGTACACGAGGCCCACTCTACTGATAAGTTGAGCCGCTGCAGCATTAGTCACAGTGTGCAGCATACTTATGCGTCTCGAGGCTCCCCTGATTTTTATATGTCTTCCAACATACATTACACACAACAGGGTGGTTGAGTTCACCATGAATGTTATTTATGTGTCGCTTCAAGTTCCCAGCATTGGAGAAAAGGCTTGTGCATTCAGGGCATTGATAACGGGTTTCAACAGTTGACTTAGCATTTACACCTGCAATGACCAAGAGGAAGGAAGCCAATCAGTAAGAATAAGAAAATGGATTCCTCGCAGTTGCTTCATTCAATCACATACACAAGTTGCATATTAGGAGCATCCTTATCATCACTCTTCACAATGGTTGCATAATAAATTTGTATTTTCATTTCTATACAGTTGAAACCATTTTCCTACAGACTTGGTGCAACTATTTCAATTGGTCCTGTAAAAGAAACTCGCAAATGTACACAAATCAAAGTTTTATAGCAAAGAATCCGAGTAAATTACGGTAATCAGCTAATACTTAATATAACTGGCACTCTGCCACACAGGTAGCTGGTCTTAATTCCTCTGTTAATTTAATTACAATTTCTAACAATTAAGTGTCCCTATTCCTGCTGAGATTCTGCTGTACATACAATATACCACTTGGGCAACCCAAACCCATCACCTACATCCCTACAAGCATTTTAATCCAGAGAACTGATTTCAAGAAAATAATGAACAGTCACGAGCAAAATTATGCGGACAGAAAGGGTCAGGGGCTCCTACAATTTCAGTGTAAACCAGTGACATCTCTGTCCAAATGTTATTGTGTGGGAGGAGTTCCATGAAGATTATGACGTCCCCTTTGGTATAATCACATTAGAGGAGGAGTTCATTGGTTTCACAATGAACTCACTGGAGCTCCTCACACTAGTCTGTCCACATCCTTTTGCTTGACTGTATTCTGTACAATCCATTTCAGGGTCAGGGAGTTACCTCCCTCAGCAACCAACAAAACCCACCAACCAACTACACTTTGTCAGCATACTTCTTACGAAGGCTCCAGAAATGTTGTGTGGTACCTCCGCTTATGAACCCTCAAACTGCTCCTGGTACTAAACAGCTTATTGCAAACAGTACACTTCCACTCGTTGTAAACTCCAGTGTGGTGGTCAAAGATGTGAGTACTCAAATTTTTCTTGTGAAAGAAAACACGATGGCAAAATGGGCACACACCAGTCTTTGATCTACCCGATTTTGTTTGGGGACCTATGTCCAAAATCGGATCAGGAAACCCTGAAAGAGTGGAAGTGGGGCATCAGAACTTGCCTATCTCTTACCACCAGAAGCCACACCAAAATAATGCATGCTCTCATCCCAGCTACTGAATTGAATTCATACAAAAAGTAGGTCTGAAAACTGCCCCCGTGCTAAAAATAGTGCTGCTCTTGTAAGGGCTCTACAGAGACCAGTAACCATTCAAGGCTTTGAGGTGGTTTATGCAAGTCATATTATAGGAACTTGAGCTGCTGCTGCTGCTGCTGCTGCATGATTTCACTGCACCTATTGCCAGCTAGCCCCTTGCAGTCAGTCAATAATGTACCCCGCCATCATTTGCTACCATCTAATAAACTGCATACTTTAAGTGAGGGGTCAATGAGTAAAAAGTACACCTGCTTTTACAGCCTGTCACAATGAATGCACCATCACATGTGAAATAATATTAGCACCCCTTCAAAATAAGTTTAAAATTCCCTACTGTTTTTATAATCAGGAAGGACAAAACTATCTTTGGTTCAAAAATATTGCAACGATACATTCCAAGTACCCACTACGATAATGGATAACAACAAATTTTCACTGTAGGATACATTACCAGCCATCAGGCATGTATTTACCATTTTTTTCTTCTTCTGGGTACACCCATTCCCACCATGTACTGCTATACCATATAAAAGTCACCAAAAAATACTTTTTTTGCTTTATACATGCTAAGTATGTAGGAAGCATAGTGGACTGCACATCTCTCTTCACTGCCACAAAGCTGAACCGACTTTCACACAAGATATAAAAGCTCATTTTCCAATGCAAAGGAATTACAATTTGTACCAGAACACCCTCAACACAGCAATGCAAAAAAAAGTGATTACACACAAAAAGTCAGTCATTCACAGGAAAGCAGAAGTACTTCAGAGTAGATCAACCAATTTCATCCCGTGACACTTCATCCCATGTACTCGCAGAACACTCTTGTTCTTGTACCTACGCTTGCACACTTGACACCTCCACACGTTCTGCATGCCTGAGTGCTGATCCGCCATGTGAACCCTAAGATTGCCTACGTTTGAGAATGCCCTGTGGCAGTAAGGGCATTTGACTTTTTCAGAGATGGAGGAGATGCCTTCTGGCAGCAAGCAAAGCCCTGCAAGAGCAAAAATTTTACTCGGGGATGCTGCACTGCACTTCTTCTTTACAACTTTTGTCATGCACCTGGTCTAATTTTTCTCTGTCCAGAACATGTCATGCATCAAGTTAAAGCCACGTCCACACATTCTCACTCAAACTCCCTCTACGGCAACTTGTTTCCTTGGCTCTATTAACACACTAGCTTAAGAGGTCCTGTCAAAGTGTCACGGAAAGATCCATCACAGCAGTCACATCCCAACTATCACGTAACATACAAATACACTGTATTGACAATAATTCACTTAGCATGGGAATATTCCAATTTCTGATGCCATGCATCATTCATGCAAAATCTTCCTTGACAAAGAGTAAATGGAATTTCAATACATTTACGGACAGAAAAGGGACATTGTGGGCTCAAATTGCTCAGGAATTGCTTTAGGGACAGCAGCCAACTGCAATACTTTTCCCACCAAAAATTGTTTCTTCGCTGTGGTGCTACCAGACTGAACAGACTTCCATTAGATGATTAATAGTGGAAATGGCAATCCAACTATGTTTCAAGAGAAACTCAAATGATGGGTTGTCCCTTCTATTCGGATATTGCAAAATCTGTATTTGTAATCTCCGGTTTTCAATTTTCCCCCAATTACATCACAAATGGAGCTGCTATAAATATTTTTTCATATTCATTCTTAAAGCAATGGTAGTACTGTATGATTTATTCAACTCCGGACCCACGTCACCAAGCCCCCCTTCTCATCCCCGTCCATCCTTCCATGGACTGTACTAGTTACCAACCTAACCTCACACATGTGGTCACCGCTGTCACCATTAATGCAATATACAGTCAACGCTGTTCCTTCCTGTCCATGACAAGGGAATACGCAGGGTGTCAATAAACACTCGCATTAATCATTTATATCACAAATGTATGCCATATGATTTAATTACAACGTTGTTTGTGATACCACATGTGTGAGATTAGGTTGGTAACAAGTACAGTCCATGGAGGGGTGGACGGGTGGAGGAGAAGGGGGGCTTGGTGACGTGGGTCAGGAGTTGAATAAGTCAGACAGTATTTACACAGGATATTTACAGTTGCATATTGTTCACACAATCAGATAATGTTGGGTAATTCCACCGTACCAGACTTTTACATT
>JYFJ02005138.1:0-26916 GCA_000934665.2 Catajapyx aquilonaris
CGCCTGACCCCTGTACGCGCGGTCAAAATTCGGATGCGTCTGTCGCTCCTATCTCGGAAACGGCTGAACATTGCCATTTAGGACTTTCACCACTGTGTTTATGCCACGTGATTGACCCATCGTGCAAATTTCAGCCAAATCGGAGGCGACCACCCTTGGTCATTCCCTTGTTAGTTAACTGTAAATGGATGTAACAATTTTGCAATTTTTTCCCTCAAGAATGACGTAACTTCCTGACTTCTCATCCACTGCATTGAAGCTACTTCCATATACACAGGCCTTAAAAGCTTCTGCGGATTATGGACACGATTGACACAACTTTTTTGTGTGTATGTGTCCCAAAATGTATTGTTGAAACTCTTCCATCCACTTCTAGTTATCCTTATCGATCCAAAGTTCGAAAAAATCTGAAGTTGCCCAGCAGACAATTTGCTTCCAGGACGTATAAAAGTTGGCTTCCGGTCCCTTCCCACTTTACAGAATAGAGGAGGAGTCCCTGTTGGAAAAGCCCACTAATCTAATGCGCCTCCTGCTAGCTCGAGGGAAGAAGGGAGGATGCTGGGAGAGCAGGGATTTAGTGCCCACTTCGTCTGTTTTCCTCCTGGAAATCATACCCCCTCTTCCCCTTTTTGTTCCGAGTAATTGTGCTTTTTTAAAAGTTTGTTAAGGAGACGGCTCCGCTTATTTCGAATCGTGCCGAGAGGGTCAATATACCTAATTAGCGCCTTGTCGGAACCGGGAGCTGCTGAGAGGGTAAATGATTTTATTTGTGTAAGGAGAGACACAATAGGGCGGGGATTTGCATGTTTTATATTGGGGGAATAGGGGCGACAACCTAGACAGTTTTCATTTTGGGGGGAGGGGGGGNGGATTGGGAATGGTTAGTTTGGTTCAGACGATGAACTTGTTTTTTTGAAACTCCTCAACTGCCTGAAATCAAAGCAGAACTACGTAGCTCCAATGTAGTGCAATTTTACCAGGGCTGATTTGTTATTCTGCAAGCAATAATAGCAGCGAAACTATTCATGAAATTGGCCGACAGTTACATAGCTAGCGTACTCCAAAAAACCGCAATAGTCAATACAGAGAGTGTTATTTACATGCAAGTGTACATGCAAGTGTCCCTATCACTTGATCAACAGACTTCCATCGCAATTAATGTCATGCTGGCGCTGTACAATTACTCGGTTCGGAAGCTATTGGTCAGGATACACAACACACACCGAGTCATTCGATTCCTGACGTTTGCCATGCTGATGGACTATTTAGACTGCGGAACGATTGGGAGTTAAAAGCGGATAAATTTGTTTTTGTTATAATATCGGTGGGGAAGGTTTTTGTTTGATAACGAGCAATTAACGTGCATAGCGAATGTTCATTAGAGTGGAAATGGGGCTGGAAAGCCGCTGGTGACGGAGCGAGAAATTCTGTGGTGCATAATATCTCGATTTTGGTTTTTCCAGTGGCGCGTGGCTCAACGAGGTGTGCCGTTACATGTTATACCGCAGTGATGTTACATCGACGTATGTGTTGTTTTTTTTTCAGGCCTTCATAAAGGGAGACACGCAGATCATCGCCGACGAGGCGTTTCAAAATGCAATTCAAAACTACTACGAAGTGTTCCTTCGCTCCGAGCGCGTCTTGAAGATGGTCAATTCTGGAGCCTGTTCACAGCACGACTTTCGAGAGGTCTTCAGGAACAACATAGAAAAGAGGGTTCGGTGAGTGTTTATGGGGCGGACAAAGAGTGCAGTAAATCATGATTCGGCGACGTTCGCATTATGTAACACCGACGCCTTTTTTTCCCCCTCTCTTCCTCTCTTGTGACAGTTCATTACCGGAGATAGATGGGCTGAGCAAGGAAACGGTTCTAGCTTCATGGATGGCTAAGTTCGACTGCATATTTAAAGGAACAGGTAAAGCACATGTTACTGTTGGAGCCACATATATGTTTCACACTGAACTGGCTCTTTCGCTGTTTTTTGCTGCGACTGTGCAGGATTGTCCAGGCTTACTTGTTAGTGTGAAATTAGCAGTTTTGTAGTCTCGCGGTTACAATTATTAGCTCAGGTGCTCACTTTGATCTTGCTACTCTCTGCACATCTGTATGCAGTGTGCGCCTACCATGTTTAGCAGCAAGTTGCTGTGGCCCGTACTGTATATTCAAATAGCGTGTTACTTGGTGGGCATAAGCAGGTTTTTTGTGCGGTTTTTATTCGTAGGGGACGACGACCAGAAAAGGCCTTCACGGATGCAGCAGCAGTCTTTGAATAGCGAATTAATCCTTTCCAAAGAGCAGCTTTATGACATGTTTCAGCTGATCCTTGGAGTGAAGAAATTTGAGCACCAGCTCCTCTTTAATGCCCTGCAAGTACGTGACTCTCATCTAATGGCACACTTAAGGTGTGACTAGCATTTTTCCAGGAATGCCTCAACTTTTCTTCTTTTTTTGTCTGAACTCTTTTGTAGTTGGATTCGGCCGATGAACAGGCGGCGGCCATCAGAAGGGAGTTGGATGGCCGGCTGCAGAAGGTTGGAGAAATGGAAAAAGTAAGGGATCCGATCGTTGACCAAATTGGGAACCTGCCATCAGTTACGTAACTGTGCTGGAGAGATGAGTATGGTTTGCGTTGATTTTATCGCGAGGTATATCGGTACGTAACGCCGGCTCCATCGATGCAATTTTCTGTTGAGTTATGTATACTATCACCCAAACAAGGAGTGTCGCGGGTTATCCTAACTTGGATGCAACCCTTTGGACAGATTCTGTGGAAAGGGTTGCATCCAAGCCAGGATAACCCGCGACAATCCTTATTTGGGCGATAGTACTTTCGGTATATACGGTCCTTTTCTCTCGAATGCCTTTCGTATGCGTTACACTGGAAGCGAAATGTTGAAAAAAAATGACCAGAGCAGAGTTACGTAATTGATGGTCGACCAAATCCGGTGGGATTTGCGGATCTTCACGGGCTATCCATCTCTCTTGATGCAGAACCGAAAGCTCATGCCTAGATTCGTACTGAAAGAAATGGAGTCGTTGTACATTGAGGAACTCAAGTCGTCAATCAACCTCCTCATGGCCAATCTGGAATCTCTCCCGGTCTCCAAAGGATCCGGTTCCGATTCCAAGTATGGCCTACAAAAGTTGAAGAGATACAATCACAGGTACGATCAAATGCATTATCTGTATATATATTTTATCACGATAGCAAATAATTTTGTGTAAGATAACATGACAGCAAACTCAACAAGTCTACAAACAAACAGCATATACTTCATTGCGTATCCAGCTTTCAAATTCGGGATACCTGAATTTATACTTGTATTATTCTGCAGCTAATTTAATACTGATTAATAGTGTGAATATGTCAAGTACTAAGTAAGGCAATTTGGCAATGTGCAATTTGGCTCCAGATTCTAGGATGGATTACGTCACAAGCATTCGATTACTTCTACAATGGCGAGTAATTGCATTACAGACGTCTTCTGTCAAAGATGGCTGTCGTTGTAAACAATAAATTAAATATATTTCGCCGCTTGTAAAGTGGTACTTCATAGTTTTAATTATTACGGATTGATTTGCAACTTGCCTGCCCGTTTCAACAAAGTTGGATACGACAACACAAATGTGTATGACCACCAGGGGAGAACAATAATACAACAAAACTGTTGCAGTGCATCAGCGCAGTACATTTGTTTCGCAGGCATAACTTATAAATGCTTCATTTTTAAATATTTTATGTTAGTATAATTTTTCCAAAAATTTTGTTTGCAAGCCTTTTTGCTTGCATGAATCCCAAAGGAGGATTTATGTTCTCTAAAGTGAATGAATAGGCTTGAGTATTTTATTATTGCTACAATTATTAGAGCAAGTTGGATGTTAAGAGTGACTAACACCTGCTGCTCTTCCTTCCTTGCCATCAGTAGTCGAAGGAGGAGTTCTGTCTTAAGGCAGGTAGAGGTTAGCATGCTTATTTTTAGGCCCCGACAACTGTTGTTTTCTCTCCTTCACCTCTACACGATCACTGTCCAATCTGTTTCACTTCTGCAACTCTCATGCTCGATTGTGTCGTACAGGCCACAGGCGTATAATCAATGTGGAAGCTTTTCTCAATATCTGCCGCAGCAATTACTCTAGATTATCTTCCGCGTTGCTAACTAAGAGGGGAACTGCAGCCAAGAACGAACGTTAATTTGCATCTGCAATTACCTAGAGAAGAAGAGAAAAAAGTTAAAATCAAGGCGTAGTTCCCCATTAAAATGACAGAATAATCGATGGAAAAGGATTTGAAGGCTAAATGGCTCTTACAGTAAAATCGAGTTTGATGTAGACCTATAGTAACAAAACCAAGTGAAACTTGAACCTTCAATGTTTTAGGTCAGTAGTAAATGTGGATTGCATATATAATCTAAAAATGCATCCAAGCATCTGTTCTGCATCAGTGTTTTTCTAACGATAGGTCTGCTAACTGTTTTTGTGTCCACATAGCACAATGCGTTTCTCTCTTCACCAATGCAGACAGCATATAGTGTACGTCGTTCACGTGCGTTCCGTTTCCACCTGGACAGACTGAAAAAGAGGAACGCACTGTCTAACAAACACCTTCCTGATCTCTTTTGTGGTCTCCTAGCGACCAGGATCTCTGTGTAATCTTGTGGGGGGGAAAAACACCTTTCTCTGTCTTTCTCTTTCCTTCCTCTCTGAATTGCAACCTATGTTGTTATGTATGTGTTGCACGCAGCAGACGTCTCCCTTTCTTATTGAATTGCTCAGCTGACGAAGCATCGCGGGGTTTTCGTTTTCCGCTTTCGGCCTTGGGTTGATTGCATTTTTGACTGAATGCTAACTTTGTTTCACTGTACTCTCTCAGTTCTTTGGACGAGTCGGCAGGAACTCTTGCACTGTATACTGTCACCTGTCCAATGCATTCGTGTGTCTGGTTACTTTTTTATAATATATCCGAGGTCCGTTTTAAATATGCGCTTGTTTCTCAGGTCGCAGGGTTCACTGGCACGGTTAGAAGGGGATTCGGCCGATAGTGACACGCAGTTGACCAAGTTCGACGTGGTTTTAACGTTCCAGTTGGAGGTTTGTTGATATTTTTTTGTGGTGTGGAGTCGGATGGCAATGACGGAGCAAATGGTGTCGGCCGCTCACTTTTGGTCTGAATTTGCGGCTTAAAAACGTAGTTGCTTCGTCATTGTTGGCAGTCCTGCTTACAATGTGCTTTGCCTCACCGCGTATTATTTATTAGGTTGTGGTTATGGAAGTGAGAGGCCTTAAAACTCTGGCGCCCAATCGAATAGTGTATTGCACAATGGAAGTGGAAGGAGGGGAGAAGCTGCAGACGGATCAAGCTGAAGCTTCGAAGCCAATGTAAGTATCAGATCAATCTAGTAGGTCGGTAGCAGACTAATGAAATATTGTGTAGTGTGGGGCGGCACGTGGTGTAGTGGTTAGCACCACAGCTTTCCACACCTGGTCGCCGGGACGGTCGGAGGAATTTAGAAAGAGTTTCGATGGGTTTTCTCCCATTTCCTATCATTATCAAAGTCCATCGCAGAGCAGTCAGTGACTCAAGTCTGGTCAATAACATATCCCCTAAAAGGCACCAGCAGACCCGTCATGGGGTATCCAATAATTACTATTACGATTATTATTGTTGTAGGGTGTGTGAAAAAAAATGATGGTGACGTTAGAACGCAACCGTAGCTGACAGCCTTTTACCTGGTATTAGACTATGTTATTCTCGATAACCAAGCCAGTTATTATGCCCCTATGACGTCATTGCAACGAAAGTCTCCTTCGGACTGCGCAATTCTATGATGGTCGATCACTTGCAGGTGCCCGGCAAGCAAATTAAATGAAAACTCACCTTTCATTAAATACTGTAGCATGACTGCGCTATTCAAAACCAGTCACATAGAAAGTTGGCCTGTCAGTTGGAATACATATCAAAGTAACATCCCACGTATTCCCAGAATGCCGAAAGACCTTTGGAGATACAGCACTTGCTGCATCTATATACGTATAATAATAGCTTGATTCTCCAGGAATGAATAGTTGAATTGGTTATTAATAGAAATGGCGATACGTTTCAGGTGGGACACTCAAGGAGACTTTTCCACGAATCATGTCCTTCCTGTAGTCAAAACGAAGCTCTACACAGAAAATCCAGGGATGTTGGCCCTAGAGGACAAGGAGCTGGGAAAGGTTTTACTCAAGCCCACACCTCTATCCTCCAAGGTATTTACAGTTAACGACGCCTGTGAAGCAGACATGTACGGTTTTGTTGTTGGTATTTAGTCGCGCAACCTAACACGTTTAAGCGTAGAGGAGTCAAGCGAGGATTGCTAACTTGTAACTCTTTAACATGAGGTCTTTTTTGCCACACACGCATGATGTGACTACTGCATTGGCCCGATTCCATACGAATTGATTTTCAAACATATCAGAACCCCGCAGATTTATGCAAACCAATCCTGGCGAAGAGAAGGGATTAACGGATAATATTTAAAAACCTTAATGCGGGAAATAAAGATCGGACCATTGCGTTATCATTGTATGCCTATCATATTATATGCATCCATTGTGCACTCCACGTATTTCCGACAGGCACCCGAGTGGCACAAAATGACAGTGCCAAAGAATGCTGCTGATCCCGATTTGAAGATCAAAATCGCATGCCGAATGGACAAGCCATTGAACATGAAGCATTGCGGGTAGGCAGCTGCGATAAAAGCATGATTGTGTTGATGGAGCTTGTTTTGATTGATGGTTTATCCTGATGCAGATACCTGTACGCCTTGGGGAAAGCAGTGTGGAAAAAGTGGAAGAAGAGGTACTTTGTCTTGGTGCAAGTTTCCCAATACACCTTTGCCATGTGTAGCTACAAAGAGAAAAAGACGGAGCCTACAGAGATGATGCAACTTGACGGTTATACTGTCGATTACATTGAAGCAGTAAGCGGTAAGTGTCACACTTGAAGATCTGCTCGTATGCAGCTAGAAAAATGATGTAAGGATTTTTGCATACTAATACTGCAATTATCATTATGCGAATATCCAGCCGATCAGTGTTTCTCTTCCAAACCATGGCACAAATGCGAAAATATTATTTTGCATTTCTATGAAATACACTCAGTAGGTTGTCGAATGGATTTTGTCACATTCCATTGCGCCACCGTATTTCACATGTTGTCATTTTGTTCCTTAGCCAATCTGATGGTAGGAATGGGTGAGTTTATGGCAGACATCAGCGTTCACATTTCATCTGGTTTTTTTTTCTTTGGACGTAATTTTGTAAATATTTATTGCAGACCTGGAAGGCGGCCGCTTCTTTTTTAACGCTGTGAAGGAAGGTGACAGCGTCCTCTACGCCTGTGATGACGAAAACGAGAGCCACTTGTGGGTGATGGCCATGTACAGAGCAACAGGACAATCCCATAAGCCCGCCCCTCCTATCACTCCAGCTGCCAAGAACTCCACCATTATGAAAATACAAGGAGGTAAGAATCCATTTAAGTGGAAATACGGTGTATTTGCTTTCCGTCCTCGACAGCGCTAATCTCCTGACACCGGCACGGTAAATATTTTAACAGACGCTGACAGAGCAAGAAAACATGGGATGGAGGAGTACATTTCTGCAGATCCGTGTAAATTCGACCATGCCGGCATCTTCAAATCGCTCCAGACGCTCACACTCGACTACCGGCTCAATGACCCTTACTGTTCATTGGTGAGTTATCAACAGGAATTGCAGCTCGACCTCTGTGACCGCGTTCGATCCGTTTTCCAGGGTTGGTTCAGTCCAGGTCAAGTGTTTGTCTTGGACGAGTACTGCGCCCGGTATGGAGTGAGGGGCTGCTACAGGCATCTCTGCTACCTTAGTGACCTTCTTGACAGGGCGGAGAAGGGCATCATGATTGACCCCACGCTAATCCACTACAGTTTTGCCTTTTGTGCCAGCCATGTTCACGGCAACAGGTCAGTCGATTTTCTGCACAGTTGGTGCTAAAAACGTAACTTTAGACTTTTGATCACGGGTCGTAGAAATGTCTGAAAGATATTTGTAGGATTCACTGAATGTGACAAAATACGTTTTAGGCCGGACGGAGTGGGCACCGTGACCCACGAAGAGAAGGACAAGTTTCAAGAAGTGAAGGAAAGACTGAGGATTCTCTTGGAAAATCAAATAACCAATTTTCGGTAAGAGGACACTGGTTTTTATCTATAGAATAATTGTTTGAAAATTGCGCAACGGCGACTAAATAATTCAACATCTTGCAGGTATTGCTTCCCATTTGGTAGACCTGAAGGTGCTCTCAAAGCAACACTGTCGCTGCTGGAAAGGGTGAGAATTTACTGACTGCTAAACCTGCAACTGTTATGTGAAATAATAATAATTTATTACTAATTACTAACATTTGTGATAATTTGATTCCAGGTGCTCATGAAGGATATAGTCACTCCCGTACCACCCGAAGAAGTAAGAATCGTTATCAAAAAAGCACTGGAAAATGCAGCCTTGGTCAACTACACCAGGTTATCCGCCGAAGCCAAGGTTGACGGTAAGTGATGATCTCTAAGTGTTCATTTTAATTTTGAAATGAGGTAACGTGAATTTCCTTTTGTGTCGGCTTTCAAATAAGGCGGAGAAGGAACCGTACAAGGTAGAACATATGAAATTAATCCGCACCCTGCCCTTAGATACTGTAGACCGAGTGATTGAAACATGCATAGATACGTATAGATACTGTACGTAATTAGATACAAGACAATTACGCCATTTTCTAGATGACTTGAGCGGAGAAGTGCCTGTAGCCCCAACTAAGAAGCTGGAAGATCTGATTCATCTAGCGGAACTTTGCGTGGACCTTCTCCAACAGAATGAGGAGCATTACGCGGAGGTATAGCCTATACTACATTTCTTCTATAGACATACGCGAAACGGGTTGCGACACACTTAGGTTGCGCTGGTAAATTTCAAAAAATGACCAGAAACAGGAACGGGTTTCTTGACACAACGAAGAAAAAAAAATCCTAAAAATCCTAACCCAAGCTTTGGTACAATACATGTCATTCCCAGCATGATTCGATGTGGTCTGGCTTCTTGATGGTGTAACCTAAATTACTGTAAACTCAATGTTGGTGCTGGATGTTCAATTTCGTCCGCTTATAAGTGGATTTCTTCAGGTCTGTCACCCCGTCTCTCTGGTTTTGATTTTCTATGAGCTGAGTCTCTTTCACCAATGTGTAAAAGATGACTAGCTCCCTTTTTGATGTGTACATGTCATAACTGTGCTTTCTTCTCTCTTTCCTCCTCCTTTCCTTGTGTCGTTGAAAGGCTTTTCGATCGGTGAGTGTCCTGCTTTCCACTCTCTGCCCTATACAAATCTTGCGTATACATGGGGATCTCAGCTTTATTGCTTTTAAGTGAAAGGGGGATTGGGCGCGAAGGTATGTGTGCGAGCGTACTCGTAATGTACAGTACGTGTGGAGCTGAAAGTCCAACTTTATTGCCTTGTCGAAAATGAACCCGTAGAAGCGTGAGTTCAAAATGCAGAATGCCCATCGACAACTCCAAGACTGAAAATGTGCGAAATGAAATGCAATCTTGTACCAGTACTGGGTTATAATACATTATGACTTAGATACGTATATTAATAACATTGGATTTATTCATTAATGTAGTCAGTGTTTGGGACATATCTCAAATACCTACGCATCTATAATGTATTAGGCTTTCAGAAAGAAATGCAGTAATTTTGGAGTGTAAGAGGGGGATTCGATCCTCTGACCTGGCTCGCATTTCTCCAGTTATTGCCGATCGCTTCCAGGATAATACGTGTCGAACCTGGTTTTTTTTGTGTTCAAGAATGAGTACAACCGATTCCTTCCTCTCCTATCCTTGTTCCCTGCTAAGCCTGTCATGATGGGTTACCCGATTGGCTGACAATTTTAAAAGGCTTGATCGTGAAAGGCTCGGAAGGTGCCACAATAAATCCTGGTTGTTTACTTCGCACAATCAACATCAACCATCTCTAGAGCAGACGGGCGAACATTTTGCTCGTTCTCTCTGATTTGTACAGTATACCAATAAACACAAGGGCCAAATTTTTTCATCCCACTCAGTGCCTCAATGCGAAGCAATACGTACCAGTATCAGTATATAGTGAAGTTATCTTGAAATGCCGGAGATTTTATATCGATTGATCTGGCAACCTTGATGGGATGCGGTGGACATACTGTATTTCGATAGCAATCAGTCGTATTCAAAACCATGTAACTACGATTTATCGCATTTGAAATTTGAGATACGGCAAACGCATCTCGATTTGAATATGACGATGCTATCAATACTTCATTTTCGTAAGTTGGTGAAAGATGGGCAAACGGCATTTTGAACCCATGCTCCTCGAGTTAAACGTTCAATGTGATTGTCGTGTGGAGTATGTGATAAGAGAAGGCTCTATTCAGGAGGAAAGGGCTTTCCAGTCAAAGTATTGTGCCACAAGGTGGGCACAAAATATTAGAACTCTTCGAGAGGAGTGTTTTGCGTTCCACAATTAATTCTCTGATTTGGTGAATGTGTTTTTAATTTCTCCTGCCTGACTGGTCAGTCCATTCCTCGCTTGCCAATCGGCAAAACCTCCACATGGCACTCTGCTTGATTTGATGCCAGATTTACAATTGTGGCCTATGCTTTTGGACAAATTAGCAGCTCCAGCCTCATGCTCATGCCAATGGTGTACTCTAATAATTACACTCTGGGCATCTAATAGTCCTGCAGATTGGCCCCTTTAAGATAGTGATTTGATACTGCCAGTGCTGCCAATGAAACATTAGCATTGGGAGTTGACATTGCCAAGCAGTAGCCCAGTTGATGACTAATAATGACACATTGATGATTTTGTAACTTATCATGATGTGCTCCACTGTGATAATAATTAATACACATAACACTGAGGAGAGGATTTTAATGTGTATTATTAATTATGTGGTATATTTGATATAGTTAACATGTTTCACTTCATACGGGATATATACCAGGATAGTCTGTTGCCTTTACTGCTACAAATGTGTTCGTCTTTGTTGTTGAAATTGTTTGACTGAGGGAAAAGACCGCCAGTCTTTTCCAGCAGTTTTGTCCACATTGGCTGTTAGCTTCATGTTAGTACGATATTGCTTTCCGTTGTGTCTTTCTATTTGTACGACTGATGACTCTCTTTTTTCTTTGTTCTGATTTTTACCCAGGATAAAGTAAGTAACCTTTTTTCCTGTACTTCTTCTTCCCAGTCACACCCCACATCCACTCTCGAAAAAATTTGCATCTTGCACTCTACGCCACTTCACGACAAGTGGAGGGTTTCTGTAGTGATTCAGAGGCTTTGAAGCAATCCTTAAGTCATCACTTCATAAGTAATGAAATTATCAAAATTGGAACACCATGACGATGTGGGGGAATCCCCTTTTCTGAAGTCATGCACGCTCCTGTGTCACACGTCTCACGTGACCTCAACACACAAGAGCGACACGGCTTATTATAGTTAGCATGTTTCACCCTTGTCGAGTCGATTTGGCATCGTGCAATCCCCGCAGTGTCTTTGCCTCACTGGGAGCATGAAACCCCTATTTTCGTAAAGCATCAGGGCTCACCCATTTCCCCTTTTTGGCATTTCTTGTCACAAAAGTAGACAGCACCGTTAGTTATTCCGCAGCGTGTTCTACAGTAAGAGCTAACAACACCTAGACAATGAATCCTAAGGGCAATGCTTTTTTTAGTAGCAGTCACCGCATCAAGCTTCTCTCTGGCATGAATTTTTACCCAGACATTTTTATCTGTCTAATTACGTAGAATAGTTTCATGAATCTATTACTGGTAGATCAGTCACATATACACTATTAATTAGCGTTAACAGATCAGACGGGTCTCATGCACCGTGTCTTTTATCACATTGACCGTAACTGAACTCTTCCTTTCTGATACCTGTAGCAACATGTCCTATATACACTGTCTTAGTGATATTGCTGCACATGCAAGGTATTTTCAAGGTAGGATGTTTTCATACGTTCATTATAACAGTGACAAGGTAAGATTTCAGTAGTATAGAGCAATACAGTATTTTAGCTTTTTGCATCTCTCGATGACGGATATAATTAAGCCCCAAGAGCAAAACGTAATTTTTGCAATCAATATTAACCATGCTTTGAATTTCCAGGCATTTGCTTGGTTTAGTGATCTGTTGGTAGAACATGCGGAGATATTCTGGTCCTTGTTTGCTGTGGACATGGATCAAGTGCTGGCCGAGCAACCTCCGGACACGTGGGATTCCTTCCCTCTCTTTCAGATCCTCAATGACTACCTGAGAACTGACGGTACGAACCTATATATTCGAATATTCTGTGGGGCTGTCATGATTCTCAGGGTTCAATAAGCCTTGGTCACCTCTCAGGTTCATCGCAGAGCTACGTATAGAAGCCTAGCAAATGCGTAAATATTACACGAGCAATCTCAGAACCCTGAGGAATATGCATCCTTGATAGTTGCTTGTGGATGACTGCCACTTGACCCCCCTCCTCGTCTGGATGATTTTCAGATAACCTGAAGAACGGAAGGTTCCACTCGCACTTGCGGGACACTTTTGCGCCGCTGGTGGTACGTTACGTGGACCTAATGGAGTCTTCTATCGCGCAGTCAATTCACAAAGGATTTGAGAAGGAGAGGTGGGAAATCAAGGGGTATGTGGGGCGTAGAGTAGACGTGTGATGGGCTTTTGTCTTCTGTCCTCGTAAGTGTCTCTTTCTACTTCCGGTCTGCGCTGTTGTCTACAGGTCTGCTCCTCTTTTCTCTCTCCCTATTCTTTTTTTGTGTCCGTGTGCGCGTGCGTGTGGATGTGCGTGTATGTGAACGCGGCACGTGGGAATAATTGTGCGGATGTGCGTATGTGTAGGAATGGTTGCGCCACTTCAGAGGACCTCTTCTGGAAGCTGGACGCCCTCCAGTCCTTCATCAGGGACCTCCACTGGCCGGACCAGGAGTTCGGATCGCATTTGGAGCAACGCCTCAAACTGATGGCCTGCGACATGATCGAGTCATGCATACAGAGGTCAGAACTTAACCTTTGCCTGAGGTAGTTTTGCCGTATTGGTATTAACTTATTCACATTTGTTATACCCTCAGGACGGACACGGCGTTCCAGACGTGGCTGAAGAAAGGCGTCACATTTATCTCCACTGACTACATCATTCCAGGAGAGATGTGCAGTATGATTAACGTCATCTTGGACGCAAAGAACCAGTCTCTCAAGCTGTGCGCAGTGGACGGCGTTGACGTGGTAAATGTCAAGTGTAAAATGGAGCACGTGCATTCTTAATTGTAGCTTTATATTTTTTATACTGCATTTTATACTGTATTAGACATCGCCCAAAAAACAAGGATAATACAAAACTACTTCAACTTTGCTTACAGCACCAATACCACACTAAGATCGATGACCTCATCGATAAAACAATGGCTGCCATGAACCAAGGCCTCATCAGCAAGCTGGTGTCTGTACTAGAGAGCACGATCTCGAAGCTCTCTCGGTACGACGAGGGGAGTTTGATCGGGTCTATCCTGAGTTTTACGGTATGTGGTGATGCAGCCAAAGGGCTGGGATTTGTCATTTGTGTGGATCCTGAGTCTGCTTAACTTCCAGTGTCCATAGAATGTCTCCGGTTCCGGAAAGGAATTGGGTCAGGCGTATGTCAACTTCACCAGGAATTGCATGGACCAGATCAGGAGTAAAGTGAACGATGAGTTGTGGATCCTTTCCTTCTTTGAGGTTAGTTGTTACAATAAGGGATCTTTTGAAATATCCTCATTGTTACCTGTTTCTGATGGGGTTTTATCGCCATTTTGCAGCAATGGTATACTGCCCAGGTTCAGATTCTGTGCAATTGGTTGTCTGAAAGGCTGGATCACTCTCTTCACCCATACCAATGCACGTGCTTGGCACATATCGTCAAGGTGAGATCACAGGAAAATCATAGTTGACTAATTTGCATGCCTTTGATATTGCAGACCTAAATCAGTTTTCAGAACTTGTTGTCACATTTTGTGGCACCAAGCTTTGTTTTTGTTTTTCCAGAGTGTGTATGTGCCTAATAATAGCACCCATTTTGCACTTGCTGCATGGTAATTTTTTGCAGAAATTGAAAGCAATCTGTGAAGCAGATGGAGTGAAGAAGAAGGTCTTGGAAACTCCAATTTATAACACGACAGTACAAAGAGTAGATCACGAATGCGATAGGCTTGTGAAGAAGGGCAAGATTCCCCCACAGTTTTTGCCAAAGACATGAAAGAGCTATTGTACTTCTCAATGTGTCTAACAGTCCTTGCAGAACACTCCAACGCAATATTTTAATTTGGGTTAATGTTGAAAATGTTGTCTACTAACTGTTGAAATACTGTTTGTAGAATATTAGCTTATTTGTTATAGAATAACATGGTAATCGTCACAGAGAATTATGTGGCGCATTCAGTGCATGTGTTGTCACAGTGTATGTAATTGCAAAGACCCTTTCACACTAAGCAATATTTTATTGACTGGATAAAAGGCCACAGGATTGATGACGTCAATCCAAGATGGTTTTTGTTCCATGCAATAGATCACAGAATGGAAGGGCTTGGATTTACTCACCCAGTGTATAGTTGCGTAGAATCAAGACTGGGTTCAAGTTGTTTTGTGGCACATGGCAACAGTGGAATTCACCCACGTTACCATAAGCTTTATCTGAGCACTAGAAACTTTGCCGACCAATCATAAAATCTGATAACTCTTTCAGAAAATGTACTCAGATTTTGAGCTTCAGGGAGTAATGGAGGACAAGTTGAATTCTAAGACTTACCAGACAATATCGCAAAGAATGCAGACAGAAGAGGCAACTTGCGCTCTCACCATGAGTTCGAGAAAGGATGATGATGCAGAGTAAGATCTATGATTCATAATTATCCAGTCTGTATGATACTTCTAAGCAGCCTCCATGCTTTTATCCAACACATACTCTTCTGTTGCATTCATTCACTCATTCAGCTGATTGTTCCGTTCGATTGCAAAGCTATTTTTGAAACCCTTTTTTAGTTGATTCCGGGCCTGAAAATTTTAGTCGCACTCCCTGCTTACCACGCAGTCATTATTAGTCTACAATATAGTTTTATTGTTATGCTACATTGATCTAGATAGTAATAGTGATAAACTACCTTGTTTGATCACTTATTCCCCTACTTGATTACATTGACTGTACATACTAATAAACATGCACATCTATATCCCTGCAACAAAACATGTAGCTCATCGCCTGCATTGTTATGTTTTTGTCAGACTTGAAGTTCTGCTGTTTGACTTGATTATGACATTCTTCACTCGCCTGTCGACAGTAAGAATAACGTGCCTGAGGAACTGACTCTTTCAGAGCAGAAGTATTGCAACTAATTGTCTGAGAGCTGGGGTCTCATGCCCTAATGATAACGGGACAGTTCAGCGTTGACATTTGTAATAATTCATGCGCTTGTTTGTATGGAGTCTTCCGCCTGTGGGCATATTCATCGACCCATGAAGCTCATAAAAATGCGCGCATGGCCTAGTGCTGCGGTAAGGCCATTATTTGCATGTGAAAGACCAAATTCCCGCTACCATTGTTGTCGAGTCAATTAGAATCTGGCGGGAATTGCGCCTCGCTGAAGCATTTGGCACGTCTTACCATCGACATGCAGCACACGTTCTTACCCCTCTTTTTTTGGTTTCTCTCCATCACCCGATATCCCCACCACCGACAAACTTGGTTGATTCCTAGACAGCTTGAGCCACTGTTTGATTTGCGCCGTCCTTGATCACACACAGTCTAGTTGCATCCTGTTCTAGCAGTTGATTAGTCAGTTTTAGCCTGGAATGGGGTTGTGTCACATGTGTTGTTATTCTTCTCTGCGCAGAGGATACCCAGAGACAGGGATAGAAGATGACGGTGACGGAAGTAAGCCCAAGGTTACAATTCGAGAGACCCTGGGCGAAGACAGTGGGAATTTAGTGGCGAAAATCACTAACGTTTCAACCAATGTGGTTGGCCGGGTAGGAAACATGTTTGGCAAAGGAATCGGGGGTCTCACAAGTAAGTTTGGGGGTGGCGGCAGCTGGTTCTAAGGGAGTTCTATTGTCGAGATGGGGTTGTTTTTTTTGGCGTGTGCTGTGTATATGAGTGTGCGGCCATCTCTAAAGTTTGGGTGCTGCGGCCACCTCCCATTGTTGCGAGAAGCAGCTACCAACCCCGTTGCGCGCAGCCAACACCCTGTTTGCGTCAACACTGGCTTGGGCGCAACCATCACCAATTGTTATTGAATCTGTTCGATATAAGAAAAACACAAAATAAGAACTTATATAATATATTTTGGGGGTACGGGTCAAGAGATGGAGGTAACAAAAGGTGGCGTGACTGATCTGTTTGCGATTGCATGTGTGCGTATATTGGAGCCATCTTTATTCTCTGCAGTTCCATTGTTGCAGCGTGATGCTGCTGAGGGAGCATTTCTTTTAAGAGGGAGGCAAGTCACCCCGATACATTTCCTATAGTTGCGGAGATACGTCGACTATGTTATAAATAGTGACCCACTGTTTTTTAACGATTGACTTATGGATTTGTTCAGATTTAAAGTGCAAAATAGACGTGTCCAGAGAAGTTTCACATTGGTTTGTTTTTTATAGCTATTGGAAACAGTGGCTCCCAACACTTGTTTATTTCATTTTGTTGATAAAGCATGGGAATAAATTCCGACAGCATATGTACATAACGTGATGTTGCACCTTCGGTTCTTTAAAAATGTACATTGTTTTCACCAAAAAAAAAATCAACCAACAAAAAGCTATTTTAGCCAATTCTCTGACCAATGAATGTTGTTTCTTGGCCGCTGATTTTAAAAAAGGAGAAAAAGACGAGATTAATAATAAAGGAAAATCGGAAGGATTGTTGTTGCACTGCAGTAGTTGACCTTTTTAGAGTGGGATGTTTTTTGAGGATACCATTTTTGCCTTGCCTCTGAGAGTTGTAAACGTCAGTTGGCTTTACAAATCTTTGGTTTCCGCTTTTTGCAATGTCAAACCAAGTAAGGAGAGACACACTTGGATTGTTTCTGCTCCAGAATATGTTAGCTCCAGCAACAAAGCCTCATTGCAACAAATTACGTTTTTATGCTGCACCACTTAACGCATGCCTTTACGTGCACTGTGGACGTAAAGGTGTATCATACGCAATACCATGTCTGGTTTGTAATGGCCAGGTAGCGCAGGTGACAACTCTGTAGGAGATTTCCTCATAAGTTGGGGAATTCCCATGAGACAGAGCCACAGAGGTATAACCCGTGTGTACAGTACCCTTTGCCCATTACGAACCAGTACTCTTCAGATTTCGGGTCAATAAGAGGCACACAAACCCGAAAAGCTATTCTATTTTAATGCTATTTCAGTATTTCCTTAACCTGCCAGTCTTTTAATGTGCCTTGTTACCCGTTGTTACCATGCTGTTGGATTCAGTAGATGTCAACCGGACCTCTCTCTTGCTTATTAGACGTGTCATTACGCTTTTTTTATTGATAGGTTTCAGTTACCCGTGAAATGTCGAGATGTGTCGGAATTGTGAATGAATGAGTGTATTCATAATGTTGATATTACTGATAGGTGCAGCTTTAGAAATTAAAGATAAAAATTAAATAAATCCAGAAGAATAAGCTGGAGACTGGGTAAAAACTTGGTAAAAATAAGGGTGGTCACGCAGGATGCATTTTTACAGTCTAAATTTGTTGTAATGAGGTTTATTTTTAACCAATAACAATCAAATGTGAATGGAACTGTGGTGACGATGGAAAGGTCGTTAATTTTCAATTTAATGGACGCATATGTTGCGAGGGGTTAGGTGTGTGTTATGTTCCCATTTCTGGTTGATTTGTTAACAGTGTCCTTCGAGTCGATTCCTTTTTTTTGAGCCGTTGTGAACAATAAGGAAGGTTGGTCTTTTATCTCAGGTACTGCAAATGGAAAGTTAACAACTCAAAATCCTACACAACAGTGACGGAGTTGACTTACTTATTTCCTTTTACGTGATGTTATGCAGTGGAATGTTAGTTGACCTTTACTATTTTTCATTGCGAGAAAGGAACAAATAAGAGATCACGGATTTGAAACATGGCCTTGAAAACTTTTGATCCATTCAGGCTGACAACTATGGTCATGGGAGCATTTCTATGCACAGTGTTAATGTACATTATAAATAGCAAGTGTCAGATCGTAAGTTATCCTGTAATCATCTTTCCGCTGTCAAAAGAACTCTCGTCCTAACTTCTGTGTGATATAACCTTCTCTAAGACTCCCTTCGAAGATAAGTGGACTTGGGTTAACCAATCCGAGGACAGCTCCCATTTAAAAACAAAGTACATTGCTCTAATAGAGAAAAGAATTATCTCATTAATCAATCTCACATCGTTCAGAGTCATATGTATTGTCCTTTTTGCCTCTACTCGGCAACACGTCTCACTCCAAATACATTCATTTATTTAATCTCTAAAAATGCTTTTCACACAAACTCTGCCAGTAATACGTATCGGATTGATAACAGCCGATCAGTTGGCTGAAACCAGGACAGTTCGCGACATTATAAGATCTGTCCGGGTTTTAGCAAAATTGGAAGCAGTCGCGCAAGGTGGCTGCACTGTCTCCTCCGTGTGCAGTGACGTCAGTTGGAAGTTCCGCTGCGTGAAGGGTAGTTTATAACGTTTCATTTTTCGTCATTTCACTCCTTACACGCAAAATGTCACTGAGTGAGATATGGGGCTGACTTTTCTGCTTGCTTCTCAGGAATTGGCACGGTTGCATGCATAGGCAGCATAATTAACCGAGGATGTGGAGAATGTCTGGGAGAATCATGACTTTAAAAGACATAAAAGGGGTGTAGCGGTGTCGGATAAGTCCGAGGTACAATAGCAACTAGGTAATTTCGGATAACTAGACGCGTCAGCTAATTAGGAGCTCGAAAATCAAGTAGTGGCGAAGTAACACGTTACTACCACGGCCTTTTTTTTGCGAAAACCGTGCAATTTTGAAAAGCAATGGTGGTTCCTCCATATTTTTATGTTGCGAATTACAATTCCCAGATCGGGCTTATACACTTAAACGAAACGTGTACAGTACACTCGCCAGCTGGAGAAAAAAATCGTAGCTGTGATTCTGTGTAATCCATTCTTACTGTAACTATGAGCTGCTATTAACAAAGCCTCTTCTTCCTGTAAGTATATAAAAGCCCTTTTTTCCCCTCCTCGCGTAAAAGTAAAGAGTTAGATCTGACACTATGCTGTGTATAATCTTTTTTTTCGAGTTGTAAATACAAATCCAGTTGTAGGTGTTAACTCATAAATAATGTACTGTATGGTGATACAGTTAGCACAGTTGTCAATGTACAATAAACATGGGGGAGTTATCGTCAAAAAAAACTAATATGTATGCCATGAAAAAAAGTTTGGAACACCTTGTAAACATATCTGACATGTGGAAGTATTCTTTTGAGATAAAAATAAAAAGCTCAGTTATACATAGCGTTCAATCAACGGCGATTGTTATTTGAAACTATTGCTTTGGTTGTGCTTATTTGGTTTCGTTATGAAAAAAATGTCATCTTGAACACATATTTCGGCGACACTGAACGATTATTATTTCACAGGGTTTTCCAACGCAACTGTTTGGTATTAGTTATTGAAATTTTGGCATTAAGCTGATTATATATGTCTGCCTCAGTTACTTTCAGGAGTAGACAATACTTTGTATTGCAGACTATGGTGAATAGACAGCAGCTTGGCTTTAGACCCGGAAGTGACCCTTAGAATTTAACATAGGAGGTCAATGGTTCCCTGCAGTATTCAACAAAATGAATCTATTCAAGTTGGTTGCAGCTCAGTTGGAAGACCCCGTATTCCCTCTCCGCAATTCCAGCCTATTAGCTCAGCTTTGATTTTTGTAATACTTGTAACTCTTGAGCGGCATCGTGGTCCACTTCTTTTTCTCCAGCATGGCATTCAAGTCATCAATGGCCTTGTCGATGACACTGTGCTGCAGCATCGAATACGGATCCCTGAAACGTCCTTCTTTGACATATCAACTCGTTCTCATCTACATGTGTAAGTATACTTGACAGGTGTCCGTTTCGATAAGAAATTTTCTGTACACTGCCCATTTGTAAAGTTACTTCTAGTAGTTTAATAGGTTGAATGAAATGAATATCGCTCAACCCTGTCTGCTTTCAAAAAATTGCAAACTGAAACAGACACCTTCATTGGACCACTATATACCCGAGATCATTCTTAGGCCTGGCTGTCCTCTTAAACTCCCCATTCAGATGCTCCAAAAGACAAGCCATCCTGTCCTCCATAATGGGCACCTGTAGGAACCTGAGCGTCTTCTCAAGCTGTGCCCGGGGCTGTGACCTGAGGTCCTCGAAGTGCACGGCGATGCCCTTGAGGGAGCCATTGATCCACGTGGTTGCGAATTCGCGCCACATGACGATGGCGCGCGCCACGAATGCCTCCCAGCCTTGATGAATAAAACAGAGGTCCATCAGCCCAGATGGTGAGGAGTGATAACTAGTGAGGCCCCCATCCCGCAATGGGGTGTGACTATATTACCAACCTGGCCCTTGGAAATACCTCTGCGCCGCGTGTCCGGTATGGCCCGCGTAGTTGTAATTTCTGAAGGCTAGAATGGCCTCGTATGGGTTCCGCATGAGGAGGATGCCCCTACCATTGAACCTCTTGACCATGGCCATCTTCTTGGACTCCTCCTGCGGAACACGGGTGGATGCAGAGAAGCCGTGCGTCTTCTGCGCGATGGTGCATCCGCATGTGGCCGTGGCCAGCTCCCCTGGAAAACCTGGGGTGCGAAAAACCACACGTTTGTGATGGGAACAGCCATGCGGAACCAAGAGCACGACAGTTGGTATTACCATTATTTACTCTTGGTATTACATATACGCAGCTGGAGGAAGTGCTGACCTTTCTTGTAGATGACGGCGTCCCGGTAGACGCTTCCAGTAAATATTCCCGAGGCTCCTTGGATGAGATAGCGGAACCAAGTGTTTCCGCTTCCAGGAAAGGAGGCGAGGGCGGTCATGGGGAAAGAGCCCCTCTTCGCAAATGAAACGCTCCACTTCCGGCATTGCTCCGAGGAGCTCCATGGAACCATCGTTGGGCCCGTTTTATCCAACGCATCCTCATACTTTAATACTGGAACAATCACATTCTAGATGTCATAATAATAATAATAATAATAATAATAATAATAATAATAATAATAATAATAATAATAATAATAATAATAGCTACTTCCGAGATTCGAGAATGTAATCAAAACTGTTAAATTGGCACGGAAATTCCAAGAATTCTCGAATATCTTAGTCACTTTTTTTCTGCCAGTAGAGATGGTAGTTTGGACACCATCTTATACGCAACAGTGCGTAAGAAGAAGGTCCGTTTCGGAACCTTGGCCACACGAACAAAACGATCTGAACTTTTGTGGCTCACCCGGAGAATATTGACCGTGACGTAGGTACACAACTTAACCGCCTATTTGTCATGCGTCCCTGCGGTGCTGTGCTGCACACACCGAATACGTGTATCATTTATTCATCTTAATCCGCTTTTCATTGATCTGCATGCACTCTTCAGATGCTCATTAATTCATAACTATCCATAATTCATACCTTGGTCAGTTTGATTCGTGGCATTAATTGGATGTGCCGTCGCACTAGAGGGACTAGTGTACCTGTACGTTGTAGTTAACGTTACAGGTGTACTGCGAGATATAGCAAAATCATCAGTTTATCAAATTAAGCATTATTTTCAGAAATTAATAAAAAGTACTCACATGTGTCTATCGTATGATACAATAGTCTCCCTCGCATCCGGAAGATAGTTGTTCTGAGTTTCTGGTTGGAGAGACACTCCAATCAAGCCGGCAGCAATTAGCAAAACGGCGACGAAGAATAGTTGATGCGCTTTCCGTGACATATGACCCGATTCACATCCGTCACTGAAAAACAGCCCAAAAGCGAGCGATATGATTGAGCACAACAATGAGTGTTTCAGGGCAGAATTGTGCTTTCTGGCTCGGTGCATGTCACGTAGTGTGGAGTGTATGTGTTACAAGCCTCGCTCATTTCATGCTACCATGGGATTATCACGATAAAATCAGCACATGTGTTGGCATGCTGCACAAGTTTTTCGTATAACTGGTGCCACTATGTCAGGTAGGGGTAAACAAGCGTATACCGGTCAGTAAGCTGTTGAAGGGGGGTCAGCACACAGAAAAAACGTTATTTCACAGATAATTACGAATCAGCAGTGTGCTGTTATTCTATTGTTGCATTTTGCCAGGATAATCAGGTCAGCTAAGTACTTTGAAATAATTATTTTGGTATCCAATAGCAAGCAAGATAATACTATATCTACACAATACAAGACTACAAGTACAGTAAATAAAATGAGAGACCTACCAACATGCTAGATCCGACTCCGACTCCAAATGAAGCCAATACAGGAGGATCCGAAAAGAACGTCCGAAGTGTCACGCATGTTGAGCCACAAGGGAGCAGCCAACTGCACATTTCCGTCAGTGTTGCCTGCTTGGGTTCCTCGGCGAAACGGTTTCCCAGGAGTGGGAGGAGAGTTGGGAGGGAACCAGGGGGGTAGGAGGTGTGTGTGTGCAGTATGACTAGACAGCATTATTTACCGCAAGACCATAAAAATTGTTTCAGCTCTAAAGGCCTCATAACTCTCATAAGGTGCCTGCTTGGCACGCGAGGCACATGCCCATAAACATTTCAAGAACGAAATATGTGCACCACACACATGGGCCGATTGGTGTTGTTGGTGTTGTTCAATCGGCTGACTTCTGTGCACTGCACCATTCCCGATCCAAAACTCGCAAATTTTCGAGTATCTTGATTTTATGACGGGCGATGAATAAGAAGCAGAGTGGCGCAGTGGAAGCGTGCTGGGCCCATAACCCAGAGGTCCGTGGATCGAAACCACGCTCTGCTATAAGGTGATCTTTTTTTCATTCTTTTATTGGAGCAAGATTTACTTCCTTACATGGGAAATGCCTTTTACGCTTCTAAATACGAGTAGCCTATAGTTGCCTGTACACTTAGGGCGGTACCGGTACCGGACCTGAATAAGGTCTGGTGTACCCTAAGTGTACAGCCAACTGTAGGCTACTCGTATTTAGAAGCGTAAAAGGCACTCCCCATGTAAGGAAGTAAATCTTGCTCCAATAAAATAATGAAAAAAAGATCATCTTATAGCAGAGCGTGGTTTCGATCCACGGACCTCTGGGTTATGGGCCCAGCACGCTTCCACTGCGCCACTCTGCTTCTTATCCATCTCTCCTCATAAAACAAAGATACTCGAAAATTTGTAAGCCAATTTTTATTGGGGAAAATTATTCTTTGTAAGCCAAATATTTGTAGCCCCCCCAGATGGTATTTTCACATTCTCGTGGTGGTGTTGCGTTTCTCCCGCGACCCCAATAGCTACGCCGGCGGTCGCTTCGTCTATTGGTAGGGACACCTAAAGTCGGACAGGTATTTGGGATAGGAGACAGACTAAGAGCGATCATTTGAATATGCCTGGCCACCGCTGCTGGTCATCCTGGCGACCTTTAGACCAGTTTTTCTCTCTAAAAATGAGCGCCATCTCCGCGCCAACAACAAGGGAATGCAGCGCAGCTCCACCTCTCTACCAGAAGAGAAAGTGTCTGCGGCTGTCTGTCGCGACACACTTCCATTAGAGGCGGCCAGATGTCGCCCGCTTACAGTCCCCGGATCCTCCTCCCAATTTCTTTCCCCCTGGCCCCTGCTGACTGAATATGAAAACAGTGGCGGACCGTTACGGTGTCTGACTGACGAGGTTTCTCGCTCCGGTGCACGGTGCAGGCAGGCCCCCTGCTGTCTGCCCCTTGCCCGCGATACCAGGGGGAGTCTCCCTGGCACCACCATCGTGCCTTCAGACGGACTCGCCCTGGCTGGCAGTGGCAGAGCGAAAAGGTACGTACAACTCGACTACGGGACCAGTCTGCAAGGGTACATGTGACCTGTGTTGTCGTTTCCTGGCGATGGACACGTATCAACAGTATTGTTGGCGGAGCAAGGGGACAGGATGAGATAAATTTTGCGGTCTTTCGCCCCAATACGTATTGTGGACACCACTCTTGCAAATTTTCATCAGGTGGGTCTGACCATATATGGCAAGGGGGGCGGATATGTTGCACTTTAGTTCATGCATGGCTGGGAGGACGGTGGATTTGGGCACAGGCTTGGCATATTGCAATTTCGCTCCAAGACTGAAATGTCATGCGAGGCTGTCGGTTGGCAAAAGGGTTGTATTGTACATAGACTATTTTGTCAACACCATGATGGTTGACCAGGATTTTCCCATGTGTCATAAGGCTATTTTTGGCAAATATATGATTTTGTTTGCACACAGTTACAGAATACGGACACATTTTATGTGGAAAATGACTAGTGCGTTGCGTAGTCCTAAGCCCAAGATGGGTACTACACAGGCAGTTTGGTGGGGAAATACCAAGCAGACTTCTTTAATGCAATGAACATCTGTTCCAACAGCAGCGTTGATAGGGTGTTGAACAATAGGCTTAAGAATGTCAGGTATAGGCCTGGTGGAGGTGATGTGAAAGGAATGTCGGGGTACATTGAATGTAGTGATGAGTGAGTCAGGAAGGATCTGTTATACCTTTTAACCCCTTCATTACCACATAGACCCGAACCACATAGATTTTGGATTACGCGGACTCCGAAGATATGAACAAGATATTTCACAAATAATAATAGCTATACTTATCACGTGGTTCGGGCGTATCGGGTAGCGAAGGGGTTAAGCTGTACAATGTACAATTATTGGAGAATTAGTGGATAAGTAGGAGAAGGTTAGGTTCTAAGAAGCCAACCTAACATACTACCTACATTTCATAAAGTATTTCTCTATAAGTATCATCATGTTGTCACCGTTTCTTTAATGACTGTTTGCTAGGTCCGAACCGTCTTGAAGCCTTAGCTTACTCATGTTTTTCAACAAGTTTCCCAAGAAGAGATCTGCTTTTAACCCTCTCATTTGTGTGACATTGCCTGAGCCTGTCCTGTTCTAAGAGATATTTAGATTGTGAGAAATGCTGACTTAATTCCTATCCTATGGGAGATATTTAAAGTGTGCTCTTACAGAGAAAAGGGAATTTTCTCCTGTCAAGTAATGGGGTTTCTGTATGGCTTTTAAAAAATACAGTACTTTTCTTGCATCATAAAACATCACAATAATTTTGAAACAACAAGAGGTTGCAAAAAAAAAAAAAAGCCTGAAAATTGTCTGTTAGCATTTTTGTCCGCCAAAAATCAAAATCCCACAAAACATTGAACCGTAGGCGACACATTCAGTTATCGTAGTTATGGTGTTATGCAATAGAAGTGCACCACTGTACAACTTCATTTTAGTAAGTTGCAGTGATTTATAATAAATTCCCGATATCAAGGCTGCCAAATTGATAATTTAAAGAGCAGCAAAGTACTAGATGAGGGCATGCTACATGGTGTCAGTGTAACATGATGACACTGACGTTTTTACTTTGTGGAAGTACAGTAATTATTATGAGTGTAAGACACACACTTGCTTGGGGTGAAACTAAAATGTAACTTATGTATGAATTTTGAGGCAGCCCTTGAGTTCTGCTGTATTCCCTTATTAGTTAAATGTAGCTGTAAACTTCCAGCTACGTACCGCCCTCCGAAGCCGACCAGGGAATTATTTCCTTGCAAGCACGATGCGTAGAATAACCTTTTGTGTTTTGAGAAGCTGCATTTTATGGACTATATGCCTTGCGGGAGGAGCAATGAGTTTATGCACAGTGCAAAACCCTGATAGGATCAACCTGGTGCTGTTAGCTGAGCAGGAATAACAATGCATCTCCATTGACACAGTTACAGTCCTTTTGTTGTGCGCTTATCATGATAGACATATATCTCAGTTCCCCGAGGAAGCCTTTCTGATAGTTTTGAAAGATGAACTTTATGACTTCCCTTTTGATCCACCTGCTAACGAACTCTACAACAGTTCGTTAGGTACTTGAACTTGTTGACTTTTAAGTGGTTCGTAGCAAATACAAGGCACTTGAGGAAGATTGCGAGGTAAGCCAATCAACTCCGCAAGTGTGTGGGTGGGAACAGAAGTTGTAATCAATAGGAGAACCGGAACACATCCAGTTACATTGCCAATCTATCTATGTATAGTCCAACACTGCTTCATGGATGGGCACATCATGTGCACCGTACTAGTGTGATGTATTTCTTGGGGGAAGGTTATCCGATATTTTTAATATATATTTCATTTTCAAGTCTTTCAACAATGCCCATGCAGTGCAGGCAGACATTATTATGAGTTGTTACGTTCCTGAAAATAGCGACCGATCAACAAGAATAACCGTACAGTACCTCGAAGCCCATTCCAATCCTTTAGGCCATGACTAATTTAATGCCCCGCGCATGGCTATTTATTGCGTAAATAATTCTCCTCAACAGGAAGTTAACCATTCAGTACGATTTTCCGTTGCAATTTTTAATGTTGCCGCCTACGACCCTCGGGATTTGCTCACATTTTTGTACTTGAAAACCCGCCATTTTTCCGGAAGCCTCTTCAACTTCCGTGACCAGCATTATTGAACTGTCCGAAATTGAGGGCATGTTCACCCGCCATTCGAAGTCCGTCCGGCTGAAAACAAAGTTTCCCGATCGCATTTTTTGGGAGGTCTATTTTTATATCTAGAAGACGGTGATCGGGGGGGG
>JYFJ02005139.1:0-7500 GCA_000934665.2 Catajapyx aquilonaris
TCTGGTTAGCGACCTTAAGACAGTAACAACACGTCAGAGAAATATTTACGGAACATTCCACATATTCCATAGGAGAGAGAGACGTACAGTACAGTGAGATTCTTCACATGAGAGTCCACCTAGTATGTGAAGACCACCGAAGAGTACACCATCCAGCTCTTCTACATTCTGTGCAGTCACCAGAACGCAAGTGCATATGTATATTGCCGGTGTTCAGTATGGTATCGAGTTTGCTTCGTAAAGTGGGAAGTACGAACAGAATACCGATGTGACGAAACTAATGTGTTTGGCTGAAAAGGACTACAGACAGCACAAAAGGCTCTTCATCATTGATTATATTACATCAGACCTCTGCGGTGTTTTGTTTAGTGCCAACAGAAGTTAGCCTTATTAAACAGCATCCACTTTTAAACAATCATATCATATTCGTTGCGCCAAGCGTACTTTCCATACGGAAGGTCTTGAATGCGTAAACAGCGAGAAACATGCTGACATTTTTAAGACCCCAAGTTAGAAGAAAATGGGTAAAATGTTGCTCCTAGCAAGTTATAGAAATCATCATGATATTACATCCCAGGCTACAGAGACAGGCGACAGGCCGATGTCTTTTCACTTGAGGGCATTATTTTCATTGTTGCCTTTTCCACCCTCTTTTATACAGTACTACAGAAGACAGACTTCAGACCACTCGACCACTCTGACATTAAACAGAAGACAGACTGTGAGGAACTCACTCCTGATGCGGCAGTGAAAGCATTTCCAACGACAGTAGCTTTATATCGAAAAACTGCCAAGTAATTCACACTTACGAGACACTATATTATGAAGCGGATCTTCACTGTAGCTATCGAATAGTGCACACTCATTGACCCCGCCTGCATAAATACGGGTACGTTAACTGCTGCGATTTTAATCACTGATAATACCGGCGTATTAAAATGGACGACCAGTCAGGATGCTGGACAGCACGCGGTCTGGAGACACGAATAACGTCTGTACTCGTTCCTTCCAAATAGATGAAATGTGGAAGGTACATAGGAAGACATCAAGTACGAAGGGCATATTGCATAACAACTGCGGATAATCCTGAACACAAAACGACGTTACACGACCTACACAGTCAAAATGTGGCCTGAACAGAGAGTAAGCTATACTGGAGGTTCACAGACCACAGTGTGCCGATTCTCGCATGTTTGACTAAGAAAACACGGAGAATCAATCGTGAAAAATGCTTAATGGCGTCGGGGACTATACCAATGAATGCAACCGGATAATTACCTCCATTACAAGTGCACAACGAGTTACAGCATGACCTACTGCCAAGCCTGCTGCAGCCAATCACGGCTGATACCCTGGAAGTCAATACGAGTTGTGATTTTTAAAAGGGGCAAATGAGATCAACATTGTTGTCGTTGTGTCACACTGCGTCTTAATTAGGAATGACGACAATGTCATATGAAACTCTCTTAATCTCTTAACATTATTGACACAAGGGTTTTCTCATTCTCGCAGATGATTTGCCATGGAAAGATCTATAATATTACAGAAATGATACTGCAATCAACATTGATAGGCCTACTGTGTCATTGCAATATACCGACTGTCCGTCAACTAATCGTTGGTGCTGATAGAGAGGATACAGTCATGACTTTAGATAAAACTGCACAAGTGTTACAATGCTGATGAGATGTGATGGGCAAGACGATAATCTTCCACAGATCATCATGTAGAAAGTAATGTTCACTTAGACAAGGCTGTAACATGTCACTTGCAATGGTAAACATTTAATTAATTCGCCTCGTATTAGGTGGAACAAAACAAATGTCAACGTCAGGTGTCGTTCCTCCATGCCTCACAAACTATTCCGGCATTGTCTTTGTCCCATAATACAACTCACAGTTAGACAAAAACTTTAATGTGTTAATCACTTCATCGGCTATTCAACATGACTGTTATACTGGATATTTATCTTTAGATTGCGAATAATTCGCTGTAAACGGCCATATTTCGGAGCTTCGTATGATATATCGATTTCATTTGGGATTCAGGGATATTTATTTTCAAGATTTTTATTATTTTTATTATTTAATTATTCGTATGCCTGATTATTATGCAATCGCAGTAGAGTTCAGTATAGGAAAGCGGAAGATTTGATGAGACACATGAACATGTGTCTTACGTCACTCCTAAATATTTCGTATGATGCACATTCCGCTAATGGAATATGGTGAGTTATTTACTTCCGGTTTCAAGTGAGCTCACTCCTGAAACCGGCTTTGCCTTAACGTCAGAAATGTATTCATCGCATGCTCGTGACGCGCCATGAAAGCGATGTGTTTAGACCAGGAAAGCGACTCAATTATTTCGATTTACTTTTGTCACAAGTCATATCATGCAGTGCATTCTTTGTGTAATTTTTATCGAGAGACTCCATACCCTTTCCTATAACACTGCAGAAATGTGAATCAGACTATAATTATAGCCGGGCGGTTTGTGGAGGTCCGTCGAACGAACTACACAAAATGGATGCTTTCCTTGTTGTTCGAGGGGTGAAAATTATTCAAACTGTTCCATTCTATGAGTCACTTGAATGCCTTTCACGCATTACAAAGGGCAACCATATACCGGTATATGTAATACCATTATGTGGTAAGAAATGCATATAAGTGCATCAAGCTGCTTAAAATATTGGGAAATTGATTACATCGAGATTTAGACCCACCCTCAACTAGTGTATGTAACTTGTTAACCAGGCAATGTTGGACACGAGAAATCCCTGCTGGGGTTACACGCTGGATAATTTAATAATAAGCTAATATAATAATAATAATAATAATAATAATAATAATAATAATAATAATAATAATAATAATAATAATAATAGAATAATAATAATAATAATAATAATAATAATAATAGAATAATAATAATAATAGAATAATAATAGAATAATAATAATAATAATAGAATAATAATAGAGTAATAATAATAGAGTAATAATAATAATAGAGTAATAATAGAGTAATAATAATAGAGTAATAATAATAATATAATAATAATATAATAATAATAATAATATAATAATAATAATAATAATATTAGAATAATAATAGAGTAATAATAGAGTAATAATAATATAATAATAATATAATAATATAATAATAATAATATAATAATAATAATATAATAATAACAATATAATAATTTAGTAATAATAATAGAGTAATAATAATAATAATATAATATAATAATAATAATAATAATAATAATGATAATAATAATAATAATATGAATAATAATATGCAAATGCATTTTTGAGCCATAATATTATTGATATACTGTATAATAATTTTATATAGGGATTTCTAGAGATGTGAAATAATATTGCAAGGGTTCCGCAAGGGTAAAGAGGTTGGATCCACACTGTTATAGAATGCGTGTCGAGCATAGCGGTTTTCATTGCATTGGGGCGATTCTGTATATACCTCACCCTGTGAATATAATGTTAGAAAAGAAGCCCAGGCTGCTTAGGCTCGCCTTGTGACATGAACCATGGATTGTTCACTCCAAAGTTTCCAAATTCTTTGTAATCATTCACGTGGTGACTATTAATTTGAGCTTATACAGGGTGTTCATGAACAACACCGACAAACCTATACCACCCCCTACCTAGACACCAGAGGTTCACTTTATGTAGAGGAGTGATTGTGCCTGGGCCGCCTCATTACCGCGCAAATTGCCTTCAAGCAGGTAGTATAAAATATCCTGTAAGTTAGGCCACCCAGCGAACTCTACCCCAGTCAGAAGGCTCTGGGAGGTCTGGGGGCCGGACTTTGTTGGTTTCTTGCCCACAGGTGGGAAGGCCTCTATGGCTAGTTATACCTGCAAATTCTATTTAAAAGTCAGAAGGAGCAATTAGGCAAAAATCGCTGAAGAGCAGGTGGGTCAATATCTCAGTAAGGAGGCGGTCTAGACATAATGACTCCTCTACATGAAGTGATCCTCTGGTGCCTAGGTAGGGAGTGGTATAGGTTTGTCGGTGTTGTTCATGAACACCCTGTATACAATTTCAGAGTATGCCCATCTCTTTAAAATGCCGATAATTTTAAAGGCCATACGGAAACTCCATTTCCACATTTAAAAATATCCAAGCACCAATTTTTTGGCAGAAATGGTACCACGCGGTGCATTTGCGCCCCACATCCTTGTTATTTGGCTATATGTGTTAACCACTATTCTTTTGTTTGATTGAAATGATTGTAACACTGGAAGTCTGGAACCCATCAAGAAGCAGCACGATAAAAGTGAGCGCCTTGAAGTTTCCACACCACACCTTCTGTCTATAATCTGTATATCATATGCTCGGGTTATATCTCTTTGACTGAAACCGGTTCGAAGGTGTGCCTCCGGTTTTACGAAGCCTTACGACAACAGGTATCTAAGATTTTATCGACACCAACCGAAAACCATTGTCCAGTATACGACTTAAGAATATTAAATGAGCCATCCTACAAGCACAATCATCCGGACACAAAGTGAAAGGGGGACATCGACATTCGTAGATCAGTAATACGACGTACAGTACTATACATCACGCTCCAATGCGCGATAGCGGTACGCCTTGAATGCCGCACAAAGATCAGACTCTACGACAGGTAGGGACAAGTTAGTGATTCCGGCCAATGGAGGAAACTATCGTCCCAGCTGGACCGATATCCCTCTCCTTCCAGGCGATCATGAACTTTCCTTCCAATTTCTGCTACAAATATTTCGAAGGAAGTCGCGCTTATGTTAGATGACACTGTGAGCCATCCGGGGAACTTGCCCCAAAAACCAGGGCCATAGTGGACAGGGCACCATGAGCTAAGTTCTATCTCCCTTTTATTCCGGTAACATCTTTGCAAAGGAAACAGTGACAAAGTATGCGCTTCTTCCGAGGGAAACTCCACAGCGCACAGTGTAGCATTTGGCCTCAACAGCTGGCCAAAATTTGATTTTTTAAAAAATGTTACTGATTTAAAAAAAAATCGTTTCCTGGAACAGATCAATGACGAGGCTATTATGACATGCCGTTGTACAGGGTGATTCTCTCGAATGGAAACCCAAACATTCCTCAATAACTATTAAACGATGGTATGGTTCCCGATGAAATTTAACATAGTATACTTACCTTGTACCATGCCAAACAAGGTCGGACTAAAGAATTAACCAAAAGCGGTCCCCTCCTCCAGCATCCAAGAATTTTTTAATGCGAGTCTGCATATTGCCGAAGACTCCTGCAGATGTGGCGGCGGGGATGGTTCTCCGAACCCATCCGAACCCCTCCGAACCCGCTCCGAACCCGCTCCGAACCCGTTCCTGAACCCGTTGGCCTGAACCGAACCCGGAACCCGCTCCGACCTTTGCTCTTGAACCGGCTTGAACCCGTACCCCGTTCCGACGCTCGCTCCGAACCCGACTCTACTGCTCCGGAGCGGGTTCAATGTTATCGCGTTCACGGGTTCAGGGTTCCGTTAGTGACACGTCACGGTCTTCCCATGTTAGTTTCTGTCAAAACCATTAGCATGTCATCATAGGATGTACAGTGGCAAAAGGTGGCACAGTCGTCCACAAAGAGGTGCTTACTGGTCCTTGGACCACTGTGCCCCAGAGGGCATCAACTGACATCGTTACAATTTTAGTATATGTATACCGCCGAAGCGAGTACAGCAGCAACTGACATGATGTTATGAATCGTAGCTTCCATTGCAAATGACGCTTTCCAAATTTCCAGCATTTGTGCACAAAGGATGGCACTATTCAACGACATTATTTTTTTTACAGTTATCAGAATCATGCCCAGCATCTGACATGGCATTTAAACTCTGTGGGTTAGAAGTATATAACTTAACTACCCTTCAAATATAGATTTCCCCTGATACAGCAGGATCGCAGGCATCTCACAAGTGGCTGTCATGTTGGCAGGATACACAGTAGTGATTTGTTTCACGAGGTAGGCCTACCAGAATGATGAAGACGTCATTCCAGTTTCTTACATTTTTTAAATGGAAAGGACCACTGTGGACCACTGTAATAATAATAATTTGATACCCCATTATCAGCCTACGGGCTTTCCTAGGGGGGGATTTCTCCCAATTTTTTGTCTGGAACTCTTCCATTTTTACTATTTTTCTCATCACCGGAATGAAGCAGGGAAAGGGAAGGAAGGAGGCGGCTGTGGCCTATATTACGGTAACGACCCCGGAATTATCCTGCAAGGACCATGGGAAACCACAGAAAACCATGGTCAGGGTCGCCGGCCTCCGGGATTCGAACCCAGGACCTCCCGATTAGCAGTCGGACACCATACCACTACACCACTACTGCTTCGGTCACTGTGGACCACTGTTGCCGTCAATCTGCATTGATGGCAGGCAATTGAATGCAACTGACCTATCAGTTCTCAGGCGGAAAGAGGCAAAGTAATGAAGCACGAAAAATAATACTGCAAAATATTAATAGACGGTATATCCATGAAAAAGTACGGTATATTATGTAAAGCGCTATATACTCATGTTAGCTTTGGAAAGATTACCACTGATGCTGGCTTTCATGCCATGTTGAGAGAAAGAGATAGTATGAGACCTATAGAAGCGACGGGTTGCTATACCAGCAACAAATATTATTCTACTCAGCAGTGGCAGTGAGGGTTGTTGTTCCCTGCATAATATAATCCACAGGGGAGGCTTATCCTTGCCTAACTTACACCCGCATCAGGCACATATTGGTGGTCAACACCAGTCTGTTACTTACACGTTCAGTCAGTCACACACGATCAGAGCAAGTTATAGTTATGACGTTGAAGAAAGCGCGTGTGCAGTGAGTTCCTATATAGTTACCGTCATCAGATGGGACAACCTGACCAGATATCCTGACTTGGGGCATATTCAAGCAGGCTCATGGAAACTACATAATGGGTATAGTGACGCATCCAGGATTACGCCCATGAGAATCAGTCGAGCAAGAAAAAGAAAGTTCGATTTACACTGATACAGCATAGTAACCTGCATGGATACCCAATCTATGCCTATACTGAATTGTTTCCAGTGGGTAGCGTCATTTTTTGTCAACGAAGGTACATCACCAGCCGTTAATGTCAGAGTATAGGCAGGACCACCAGTATTTCACGGAAACATCAGGATGATGGAGGGCTGCATCAAATGAGATGCATTATTAACAATATACGAGAAAGTCACTGGCTCTCCGACCTATAGTGCAACGGCCCAAGTCATGCCGCATTGTGACAATACGTAAGAAAGCAGGACACGGACTCATATCGCGCCTAGATTATACTGATAACAGTACTGTTCCACCTATCACAGAAAATGAGGTACCCTATAGCCTATATGACTCAACTGGTGGGCTAATAAAATAATTATTCCCTGGGGAAGTACTGTACAATCATACACTGTATTTCAATATGCTACTATCCATGCAGCACACACGATCTAATATTCCACA
>JYFJ02005139.1:10000-26905 GCA_000934665.2 Catajapyx aquilonaris
GCCAACCATCACCAACGCAAATTATTAACAAAAGGTAATATCTACTGCAGGATGACAGCTTCGGGCATGGACAGAAAAAAGTAAGAAGCGGTAGCGATATACAGAAGGGTGAGGCCGCCTTATTCCTTATGGGAGTTTCTTTGGATCATAACACCATAGTGCATCGGTATGTTAATGTTGAGGTGGCATATAGTTATTTTGCCGTGTCCAGCCGAGTATGAAAAGTATTATGGAATATGGACCAAAATGATGCGAAAAAGTCTCATGTGGAGGAATAAATATTATCCCGTGGATTTATTATGTAACCTACAAATTGAACATCAGCTCGACCCATTTCCGGGCAGCAAAGACTACTGAAGCTTTTCGAGACACAATAAGATAGGGCTAAATGTCCCTAACAATATTATTATCCAGATCACCGCACGAGGCAAACAGTCATACGTTCTGGTAACGCGAGGTATGATTGAAATTTTTGTATTATTATCCTGTACTCCATATTTACATTATTCAGTCCCAATATTATCGTGTTGAATAATAATTATTATCCCCAACAACTAGTACAAGAGAAAGCATTCTTGCGCAGGGTACCATAATATACGTAAACCTATTAAATTCAACAGAATATTGACTGGCGACTATACCACATATGAAAAACACTGCAATGGAATCACCTTTTTTTGTTATTCCATTGGACTATTTGCGCGTTCGTCCCCTGCTCTGACCCAACAGGCAGCGATTCCTTCTTTCCGATGGGTGTTACCATCGTGCATATTATGCTGACGGCGAACCTGTAAGTGTCGGCGGAAGGCCTCCACGACGCTCAAGTATAGAAGCGTGCACCGACTTCTGTCAAACTGTTACTACACAACATGGAAGTAATGTTTCCATCTGGGGGAATAGGTTTCAACATAACACAAAAGAAGGCCACACTGTCTTCATAATGAGCGAGGTCTTCACCTTGAATGTGTATGCAGCACGATCTGCACCCTATTAAACCTGTAAGTATAGGCCTACAGTATGTTATTTGGAGGGACGCAGAACGTGCATGTTGATCAGCGTATCAGGACTGATATTAACCATATTGTGTACATATTTACACCTGCATAAGTTTGAGTTTATTTCTCCACCGGCAGGTTTAATTCCGACGATTTTGAAGAGGGCGAACATTAATTACCCTTCCAATAACCATCTGCACACAGTATAGCCTTAGGTTGCCAGTACTGAGTACCTAACAAGACTCTCGTTTAAATTTAGGCACACATGATGGTTAACGAATTATTATTATTATTATTATTATTATTATTATTATTATTATTATTATTATTATTATTATTATTATTATTATTATTATTATTATTATCGTTCCCCGTTGTTACTGACTTTTATTTGAAAACCAGACGAGGACCGTCGTCCGAGCCCCCTGTCCCATATGCAACAAAGAACACTACAAAAGCTAATATACTGACACCGTGCCAATAAGGTTACTTGCGATATATTGTGCAGTAGGCCTAATATTAAGTTTAAGCACAATTACTCATTGCACGACATAGTAATGGACAGTGTTTACGACCACTAATTTTCATCCCGTCTTCATGCGGAAGATGACGACATTGAGATTAACTTCCTAATGGAAACGATGCATTGTCGCGCAATGCCACGAAGAGGCAGAATGTGGTGGACTTATTGGTGATGCTCAAAAATTTGCCACTTGCTGATGCATCCCCTACCCTTTCGCATTTTGAGCTCACAATGCTCACGTAATATAGGGGCCGTCCAGACGGGCCGACCTTAGCCGCGGTCAGCCGCGGCCGGTCGAGGCCGCGACGGTTCACACGGCAACGGCCACGGCCAGGCCACGGCTCAGAAGTCGGCCAAGTTGGCCGACTTCCTGGAAGTTGGCTCGCTGCTTGGCCACGGCTTGGCCTCGGCGACGGATACTGCGCGTCACTTGTTTTTCGTCGCTGCCATGACTACCGGCCACTATTACTATTATTAAAATATGTGCCCGTCTGAACGGGTACCGTGGCCAGCCGGGGCTCCGCAAGCCGGTGCCGGGGCCGGTGCCGGCCGCGGCTAAGGTCGGCCCGTCTGGACGGCCCCATAGTTGCAGAAACTTGTTCGGCAGTGCAGTAACATCTCTCGTGCCATAAGAACTGTGCAGCATCGGCTTACCATGTATGAGATTCATGAGTCAGCTGCGTGCAGGCTGCGTGTCTTATGCAATGCAGGGACGCTCATAAAGACATCTAACACGACAACCTATGATTCAGTGTCCTCATGCAGGAATGTCATCGGCATCTGACAGTCAGACCAATCTCACAACTCCTGTCCCAGAAAGGACCAAAACCAAAGAAGAAGACCAAGAAAGGACTTTACACGAAAACCGTTGTGATATATACTGCATAGAACATTTTGCTTATATAAATGTCCCTTTGAACTTATTTTATTGCAACTGGATCCTTTGAAACACGTTGCAGTCTCGAGAAATGTTTATTGCTTCATAAGATTACTGATATAAAAGTATTTAAGGAACAGGAGCCCATGCAGAATATGGTTAAAAAGCTGAAATTATACAGAACATGACAGGCCTATTGCTTTTGTTCAATAATCCACCAGTTATTTGGATACTGCATTGGAGCACTCGAGTTGTAAATAATATAAATCTAAATATTGATAATTATAAATAATATTACCCTGCCACCTATAGAAAGATCCTGGTGATACCTGATCACCGATACACTGCCCATATACGTCTACAAGACAATCTAATATTTGCCACAACGACACCATCTGCGAATCCAGCACAAATGATACAGGAGAACAACAATTCCCACTCAGAGATATTTGACTCGTAATATATATACAGTATTATTGGTTCTGACTTCCTGATGGTGGTGTGGCATTATCTGCATCAATCTGATCATAATCATAATTCAACACAATCATCGCCGGTGGAACTTCAGACTGAGTGAATCCGACGAAGCACGAAATAGCCCCATTTATTCGCCAACGTTGCTCATTTCTTCATCAATCTCCAGCAATGCACATAAATATTGGATGCAAACTGGCAGGTCCTTTTTAAGAATTTCGCCTTGATAATGGCAGCTTACTTACGCTTAGGGCAGGACTGCGAACAAGATAAACAGCACAACTACCAATTACTACACCCAGGGCGACAAAGCACCGCAATATTTGGCACACTCGTCCAAGGCACGTGGGAATTAAATCGGTGCATCGTGACACAGCAACGTACCTGTGTATGGGCGAAAGTGCAGCATGGGCCGCATGCCAGTTATAATAATATCTGTAATAGGAAGGTAACGTATAAAAATGTGCATTGTTGTTCGCATGACCAGTTGTCTGAGGAGCAACTAATGTACCAACATGTAATGTGGAACAGAGAGACAACAAAATAATGACGTAAAACCTCACGCATAATTACTTAGGAATATTGTGCGAACATAGCTTACCTAGTACACATCCGGCATCACCGCGTCTGCATTCCAGGGATACAAGTGGCACTTGATTACATATTATGAGGGGTGGTTGGGAACCAGTACCATGTCATGATCGTTGCTGCAGGTAATTAGCTGTTGTTGTTGTTGTTGTTGTTGTTGTTGTTGTTGTTGTTGTTGTTATGATTATGATTACCGTATGATTATCACGATTATCATCCTCATCGTCTCTCCCATTGATATCAAACCAATCCAGACGTTTATTTCTATTGCTCCTGAAAATCACATTAACGTGGTTGGGGGCCTAGAAAAGCAAACGGGAGCAAAGCTGACAGCTCAAAAGGCACGAAGAGCATCGTATCGCAGCCATTGCCGCAAGTGGGCTGCAGTCTGAAAGAACAACTGAAGATGCAGTACACAGCAAATTGCCTGGATCTGGAGAAGGTATAGGGTGACGTGGTAATCCACGTAAGAAGATCCGTATAGCAAAATAATGCAGCTTAGGACGGGATGGCTATACCATTACCAACTCTGGCCTGAAGGTCATCTAGCCGAGCAACAAGCCCAACACTTTGCCAACACGAAACACAGCTCAATAAGGGTATGGCTGGATTATCAGTCAGCTGGGGGTCAGAGGGGTGTTTAATTCCTCTACCCCAAACCCAACAATGCGGTGATCCAATTTACGTTGCACCTGGTGAACTGAACCTGGTCTAACACTGGTAGACTATTAGAATCAGATTATTTCCCTGACTGCGACGAAGAATGCCTGTCAAACCTGTGACAAGGGAATTCGTGCCATATACTGTAAATAGCTGTGCTTCCAACCCAGAGGGCAGTGGTTGATCACCCGAATGCGTGCCAATGTGGAAGAATATTATGTAGTGTTGGCATTACCTTTACACCTTTACACATGGTCACATCTACACATCAGGCATTGCAGCAATACGTTCTAAGGAAATTGCGTCGAGACAAAGTTGATGAAGAGAGAAGAGGAGGCAAACGTGGACCAGAGCCGCACTATGGTCATTGGCATAACGGTTCGCATGTCCACACAAGTCACCTCTTAAGTGACGACGACGACCTCCAATCGTGCTCAGGTCAGTAAGAATAATATTATACTCGCCCATTCGTCACACCTGGTCAGGGTGAGCCCGCCGAAATTATGGTCCGCGGGCAAGTTGACCACAACCATTGTTGGAAGTCGTCGCTCCAAGAGGGTTTTCTCATAAATATCCTACTGTAGGAGAGGGAGGAATATTATGCAGGAGGAGGTCAAGTGTAGAGACTCTTCAAATGCGTCAAATATCCTGGATAACCCACACTCGGTCTGGCCATATAGAGTCGTCACTCCTCTTTCGTTTCTCGCCATCAAAATAATCACTTCTCTCTTCCTTTCCTCCTATCACTTCTAGTTATTGTTGAGGAGCATTATTAGAACAAAATTAGAGATAGACCTGTGGAGTCGACTCTGAAAAGGCAGCAGGGTGAGTACTATTGTCAATTGGCGTTCTACATGCGGAATGCACCCTTCTTAAATATAGTCATGTTGGTCCTGGTGACCATATAGACCAGACATAACATTAAAAACCTCCCAAAAATCTGTCTATACCATTTACCAGCTGGGGATTACTGGGACAAACATGCGCCGTGATGCTCCATATGGAAGACGGAGGACAGCAGCATGCTGCAGCCATAATAGCGACAATGAGGATACAGTGGAGGAAGGACATAATACTGCGGCAATCCATATGAATAAGGGGAAGGCCCGCAAGGGATGCCCCTACCACAAGATTTGCAACTATTTGGATAAGCATCAGTTGCTCACTGCATAGTTCGTCTCGGATGAGGAGTCAATGCACCGCCTGAAGGAGGCCCTAGCCTATAGCGTTATTATATAGAGAGGATAGACATCAATAATCATGATTACTCGTGCTGGAAGTACTAAGGCCACTCATCGCCATTATTAAACCTCAAAAAGTGTGATATTCTTCTGAGGAATATGTTCAAAATTATTGGTGATTGAATTATTTAATGATATATGGCCTATACCTTATTTTAATAACCTTGAAGAGAGGTGAAACTATATATTTCAAAACTTATGGGAGGGCCACACGGGCAATAATATATAATATTTCCAACAATAATAATTATTTTGACAGCGGTCTGATTTTGGCAACAACGCCATTCATCAGATAAGGCTCATAATATGTCACATTTTGTCATAAAGAATGGGAGACATCTGTCCAATGTTCTTGTGCAATTGAGACTCCTGCTGAAACCGACAACTCCTGTTCAGCTCATTGTTTTGAGAAATATTCCGGAGATGACCAGTGCTGAGTGTTCCGGTCATTACTGATATGTCCAAAGGCTACGATCCGGAGCTTTGAAGCAGGACTGGTGCTTACGAATTAGAGGACCACGAAGCATACATCGAACCAAGCATGCTCACCTTGCTCTCGGAACACAGGGGGGGAAAATCGTGAATGTAACTCTACTGTATAAAGTCCTGCACATCACAACGATCAGCTCAGGAATAATATCTCCACAGCAGACCTGTTCCAAGCCCAAGCAGACGAGAACGAAGTCTGATCATTCTGGAAATTAATGTGAAGGCCGCGCCACACATTTGAGTTTGTACAAGAGACCTTCAACCACAGGGAAGACCATGCTGAGGTCAATATGGAATACATTATTAAGAACTCTAAGTAGGACGGAGGGCAATTCTGCGAGCAGGTAGGCCTACACGGCTACACCAAACTTAGGGCTTTGCTTGTTACACATTCCGAAGACCATGGAGCAATAATAGCAGATCATGGTGGAGTGCCCGGTTGCGAACACCTCCAATATACTTTCTCACTCGCCGAACTTGGTTCCTGCTTCTAATGCACAAGTAATAGGTTTACAGGTCAGAGGCAATTACGTTACTTTGACAGAAAAGGCTGGTAGAGTGTGAATAACGATGATTTATTGGACCTGCGAGATTCGCACATTAAAGAAGTGATTGAAAACCCTTTCGTTCAAGAGAACAGACAGGTGGTTATCTCCTTCGTTTTTGGAAAAAAAAGTGGGAGAGACGTTCTGCCAGAGAAATTAATGTTTCCCTCCTCCTGATCTCCTGAACTTGGTTATAAATAAATTAATCGGCACCACATCCTAAACGACCCCATGAGCAAAACACTCATTACTCATGTTCTTTGGAACAAGAATATATGACCTCAATTCTTCAGTTAATCAGGTCTCATTTCACGGATGAGGGAATGTACTGAATTTGAACCCATACCAGTATGTATTCAATTTCCAAGACGTGTCCTGAGTTCAGCTATGACCCAAATTTTAAGCAACACAGTAATGAAAATGGTGAATAACTGAGTCAGAATCCACTCACTGGAAACCTGGTCTATGAAAATAATGGAGACATATATAGCTACCCACATCGTCAAGTTACATTATTTTGTCACCATTCAAGCTGAAGGCAAACCGATTTGTATATACGTATAGGCCTACTCTATACACAAGTTGGAGGCACAAACAAAGGACAAGCGAATTGGCGTTGTCAAAAATGATACATCGAGTGGTGCTCTTGGAGGGAGTCAAGGAGGGAGTTGAGATCATGCTGGCGTCGTTGTGGCCAGTGTAGTGGCTTGAATTGCCATATCAACAGAATTTTCTTGTGCCGGCGCGGCGGCGCATGGCACTCTCACTGTAGTTGTACAGAAACGGACTCATCGTGCCAAGCAAGTACGGAAACGCCACAAAAACTCGGCATTGTCAACACTGCTGGTCATGCACTGTTCAAATCGATGCTTCAAAATTGGACATTTTTTTTTTGTTAAGAATGTCTTTCAAGCGTGTCCAACACTCGTGAAACTGTATTCAGACATCACATTCACATGATTCAGCGCCTTAAAGGGACACTCCACTCAAAATGCAAGTTGGGCTCTAAGAATCGGGCAAAAAATCCTGATTCCGAAGGTGCAATCGGTTTTTTTCTACGCGGAACAGAAAAGCCAGGACGAGGCGTTAAAGACTCAGAATTTGCGTCGTCTGCTAATGAGCTGCCCCGCCAGCCCAGTCCGCCACCGCCGTGAGCGCCGCCACCGGGCACTAGGCGAAAGTGATACAGTGCTGAAAGTCGGGTCGGGTCAAGAGGTGGCGGGATAAACTTGTGGGACGGACCAAAGATGGCGCGGACCATGGCGTGGATCTAGATGGCGCAAGAATTTCCAAATTTCTGCCCAGTCCCGGGCAGTCCCGGAGGAGGCGCTGCTGTTTTGCGCCAGATTCGAATTGCCTAACTTTGACGGCTCGCTCTGGCCTTACCGTTCGTCTCTCAGAAAAACTGCTGATACACTCGGAATCAGGATTTCTTGCCCGATTTTTAGAGCCCAACTTGCATTTTGAGTGGAGTGTCCCTTTAACGTTGCTTGCAAAATGACTCCATAACCGTCAATTGCAGGCAAAAATTCAAATTTTGTATATAGTACCTGTAATTGGCGACCATTCATTTCAGTGGTAGCCGTATTGAATCAACACTGTTGCAATGAATAAATATGTGGCAGCTGTGCCAAAGGAAATCCTTGTATTATCATCATCATCAAGTAAAGTAAGCAATACATTGAAGAGCCACCGAGATGTCAGGGCAATTCCTGCCCATTTCCTTCCCTGAAGCCCATCCATTCGAGAACCATAACTGAGAGCGATAAGAAGCTAAGCATGACAGAATTGCCATCAGGAACCAGGAGTGACATCCTACGCTATGTCGTATGAAGAGAGAGCATTGTCCATTGTTCATTTGTCCATATCCCGTAAAAAGGCAAACATAATTATTTTCAACTACACAACCCGCCACGAGGCGAGTGGTCAACAACATTCAGAGGTCAATGGGCGCCTTTTGTTACCAGTGGAAGACACCGACTGCGGCGAGAACCCGACAGAACTGGATGGTCATTAACCGCAATGGACGCAATGACGTAGTAATTCTGCCATGACAATTAAGCACTCTATTAAAACGAAGCAAGAGTCACAACAAAATCTCACGTGGCTGATCCTGAATTGGATTGACACAGTCGAATGCCACAGACCACCCCACCGTCCTCTATCTCCTGCCTCTTCCACCAGACTGTTTGGAACAGTTTTTATTTTTTTAATGAAAAAAATATTAAGGTCGTCATGCTAAGTCAACAACTCTTCAGTGTTGCCAACCGAGTGGATACAAAATAATGTGGTTGATCTGCATTGTTGTAGCGACCATTGAATCCCAGCATGTTTTTAAGGAGGGTGAATATATTATAAAGTTGGCAGTTCGTATGATGTGACTTTTGCCAAGAGACAAACTATGAGGGAAAAAGTAGAATCTTCAGTTTTGCCAACTTACAGGGTCAGCTGGTTTTAAGGCGGATTGACTAGCCCATAAGAGCTCATAAACCCTCCATATTTGCCAACGTATACAGTCAGAGCGCGACGAACACACAATTGAGACCTACGGGACCTATACGTATACCACACTGGCGCCCTAACATCAGACCAATTGGAAACAGAGCTAGCCGCGCCCATCAACAGCGAGGGAAGTCATCGAACTATTCGCCCATAACCATAACCGTACCCATCGTTGACGACACATTGTTGAGGGATTATATTGTTGCAATGCTATCAGATGGCCTGCATCAGGTGTGAACGAAGGGCCATATATACTGTACGTCGGAATAGCTCAAGCGGGGACGTGGTGGAAGAGGCGTCGCAGAGAAAAGGGACGCCGCGCCGCGCCGCGCCGTCGCGTCGCTGAGATATACATCGCAGTGGACAACTCGCGGCGGATTTTTCGGTGACTCTGCAATACATCTGGAATATTATAAATTATTATAAATTAATAGCGTGGATGAGCTACCTTTTTAATTATTGTGAGGAACGGCCGGACCACGAGTAGCAGAGATTAGGAAAATAAGCTTCCTATTTCAACAATGCACCACTCTTATAAATAACCAGCCAATGTGTGAATGGCCCACCAGGCACTCGATCACGATTCGGCGAAATACGAGCTATTTTACGAAGCATATAGTCATGGAGTAAACTGGATCACTTTAGACCTTAATGCCTTATTTACTCCGAATGGAAAGGCGAGAAGATGAATCTTCATTATCCAGGTGTATATGAGGGCCATTCACCGTCGCATGGAAACTTAGACCTAGGCTATAATAATTCTGAAAAGCATTTCTCAAGGCACTTGTTACTTCAACGGGCATGTCAGAGATTGAGGGTAACATAATTATCTATAGTTTACGCAGCAATATTCACATCTCCCGTGACCTGATTATTACAAAATAAATGCCACAACATACTGTGGTGGTTCCTCACGACCCTTGCCGTGATGAAGGAATTGATAAAAAGAGCCGGACCGAGAGCCGGACTGTCCCATCAAAGGCACCGAACCTATCGTGACCATGTTTACGACTAGTAGTTTGTTAACCGTTAACCGTTCACTTTGCAGTTTTTGTGATAATTTAACCTCCCTTCATACTATTCTGCCCTCGATGCTCAGCAGGTCATCAGTAATCAGGGAAGTCACAAATGCGGCAAAACTGAAAATAACCCAACACACAGCTTCTGTCTGCTAAATTCTCACTCCACAGTGCACATGTGTGGAAGGAAGATCTATGTACAGTACATGACAGAAGCGTTTGTTACACTCTTTACTATACTGTCGACCCGAAATACATAATATATATTATTGGCTCTGCATTTATTATAATAATAATTCATACCCCCATTATCAGCCGGCGGCTCTTTAGGGGGGGTTTTGACTGGAACTCTTTGCTTTCATTTACTTTGCTTTTTGGGATAGGATAGGGGCGGAAGGAAGCGGCTGTGGCCTATTATTTAGGGAGCAATCCCGGAATTTTTCTGGGGGGACCGTGGGAAACCACAGAAAACCACGGTTAGGATTTCCGGCCCCGGGACTCGAACCCAGGACCTCCCGATTAGCAGTTGAACACCTTATCCACTCCATCAAACTGCTTCGGTATTGGCTCTGTATTTATTGTATACGTACTGTATACGCACTACATTGTAATGTGTGTGTGGTACGGTGTGATGTAACAACATCACTTTATTTGTCAAGTAATTTATATCTAATGAAGCTCAAAGCGTGACGAACCCACGACATGGGGGGAAGCGAGCACAATTATTTATTGACAAAATAGCCTGATAAGATAATCTGCTGAATCATTTTCTGGAACGTGTTTCTCCAGTATAAGAGATTGATTCTATTACTTCAATCCCGAAAACACTGCGCAAAGGCTGCACATCCCGCCTGGAAAGTGGTGCTGGGAATCACAGTAATTCACGCCAATGAAATCCATCATGGACTTCATGGTACTTTGCTCTATAGGTGCCAGTTAACAAAGAGCTCACACATCAGTAGCGACACGCAGTCAAACCTGCAGGAAGTTCTGCCTGAGATGGACAGCGCCTCTCAAAGTGCACTATGGAAAGAACTTCGTAAATAGGTGGAGCCTGTCTCATTGGGAATGTATATATGAATACGGGACAACCGATTACTTCTAAGAGTATTGTTCGGACAAGTGTACCCTTCATTACATGCCTTTCATTAATTAACTAACAATTTATTTTATTACAGTAGGTCACATCATTTCCTGCATCGGGCGAAAACATCAAACTGAACGCGTAATGTTCAGCCGAATGTCCCAGAGATCAGTAGTGTTCATACGCTGCTTATGCGCAGTACTGAATATATGGCCCAATGGCATAATTAGTCATATTGGCATCTAAAGGTAGTAGTTACAAAACCTCCTTTTTCGCAAACCAGATTCCTTTCAAACGATCAGCAGAATCAGGCGCTGCAACTAATATTAAAAGGTAATATCTTTGATAAACGTGACGTTAACAACGCAACTGGCGAAGGAGAAAGAAATATTCCGCCACACACGTAAAACCACACATTATTGCTATCACACAACTTCATTTCTTATAGGTTGGCTGCAATCCAATTCCCTTATAGGTGCACCTTCTGACACCGTATACCGCCGTATACATGCCGTTGACGTTTCTTTCGCTCGTTACGGCTCGGCGTCAAAATACACGTATGTTCTGCAACCTTTGAATGACTGGATGCAGTCAATCACTAACATTCCAGATGGATACGAAACCCCATGATAAGGAAGGCGGACAATACTCAGGCAGTAAGGCCTGATGAGCATTCTATCAGACGGACGTTGTTACTTGATATAGAGACGCAAGCTACGTTTCGTTATAGGCCGGGCGCAACTAGGGGGGAATATTAGGCACGGCGATCTAGAAGAACTGAATAATTATAACCCACACATCGCCGGTTGTTACACTACGTTATAACGACGCGACGTAGCAAGATAGGCAACATCGACAAAAAGCTATCCCCACAGTAATATGATTGTGTCCTTTGATTTTGGAAAAGGTGTGAGAGACTAACTTATCTGCCAGAGAAATGAATCTTTCCCTCCTTTTCTTAAATGCGGTCGCATTTCAACGAGGAAGGGAAATACATTTCGCACATCTTCCAGACGTGTCCTTGCAGTTCAGTGTGGCCTTGCTATCATTAAGCATGGTTAAGCATCATCTCCATGAACGCGTCAGGTGATTCCCTTGAAAACACCTTTAGTATTAGTCGATATGTGCAGAAAGGGCTTTGCTCCAAACGAAATGTTGATAGTGTGGCAGAACCTGCTCAAGATTACAGCTCAACCAATCCAGACTGCTCTATATAGACCTTTCTCTATAGACTCTAGAGTTTACTACGAGTTACTCAGACCATCCAAGCCTGCATGGCCCTCAAAATGGCGGCAGTTTACAAACACTCTGATTTTTACATTTTGTTCTCTAAATAGTCACAATATTGAGAAAATATGCCTCATTCCGGCCCCAAGCGAATTGCAAGTACCTTGCATGTTTGCAACCAGTTGGCGCCTTTTCATTTCAACACTGGTTTTATTCATCATGGAAAAAAAGCAGTGGTCTATACTTTATTAAGGATGGCAGAAAATGAGCCATACATAACGCCATTTATTGTGCATGCACACACAGTATTAATGTGCACAGGGGGATGTTGCGCGTTGACCTCCGACCTCCGACCTGTGTGACCACCATAATCATGCTAATGCTTCCTCCAGACTGTTCCAAAGAGTCTGTTAAGTTAATTGTTTTTTCGGTCGTCTTACCCACCCTTACGAGTCACTTTCCTGTGTCTCACCTGACCCATATATTTGCACCAAGCAAATTCGACTCATTGCTGCACCACAAACCACCATCAGTAATGCCGAGTCATGCAATCAGTGATATGGGACAGTGCTGATGACAACAGCATGATATAGCTGAAGTGGGAGGAGAATATGGATTGTGCTGGAAACATATTGCGCTAAGGTAAAACCGACCTTAACCTTATATGAAACTCATAGTTTATCACGGAAAAAGTGTAAGTTCATCATCGTTCCGTCAGTCATCAACAAAGGTCAGAAACCGTATTTACACGTTAAAATACGTAATATATTAAGCAGAATTTTGCCATTTGGGGGGAAGACATGAGGTTGTTGGTTTGTGAATGGGGTAGGCCTAGACGTGCATCTCTTGGAACGGTTCCGTCACACTTCGTCCGAAACAAACTAGCCCGACAAAACTTTTGTCGGGCTAGTTTGTTTCGGACGAACGTAACATAGCCGCTCGACGACAGCTACTACGGCGGGCGAGTCACTCGCCCGCCGTAGTAGCTGTCGTCGAGCGGCTGTGTTACGTCGGGCTAGTTCGCATCGGGCGAATTGGTATGATACCCCTTGAAACAGAAGGACATTTTAGGCTATTTGATGATGAACTTGCAGTACATACATACGAAACTCCACGAAACTGCATCACACGCCTGTCATTTGTGCACCTTATATCAGCTAGCAACAGAGGAGACGTAAGAGGCCACGCGACGGCCTGGTTTACTTTCTGATACCATTGTCGGCAGTATAATATTATTTTACTGTGCAAACTTGAATTTGATCCTCTCCCGTATATAGAATTAAGGTTCCGCTTTTTGTTGGAGACCTCTAACCTTCGATCCCCTCGCCTCCTGTCAACAGTGCATCTGAAGCCATCGTCCTATTCACTGTCTTTTATGTTTTGTGCTCCATATAATGCGAGGTAATCGCATCAGCGATTCTTATAAACATTGATGAGACACACTATAATGCGAAACAGAAAAGAGTTCATTCAGTCTTTTGTTTGAGACTATATTCACATGAGCAGCCAGAAGCTTCTTGTTACATTTGTTTTTGAGTAATACAGTCTGCTGGTATAGTTGGGCGCTTGGCCTATATAAGCTGAAGATGTTCTTTGCATCCGAGTTGAAAATAGTGCGGATTATGACGCTACGTCTGCTGACGTCAGACATCCAAATATTGCTGAATTAATTTAAATGAAGAATCAAGCATAACAATAAGTGTCCCGCTTACTCCTGCCGGAGAGAGTCAGATGGTTTCCACTTGACCTTCCCGTGTCAAAATCACTATGAGAGACCGAGAGAATTATTGAGGATCGCATTTTGACTATTACTAGTCAACACCAAAACCTCTTTCTCAGGATGAGGTCAATGTGGCAGGAGCCATCCTGAGATCGTTGCATATAACTGCTTATATACATATGCGATTCTGAATGTGATCGTATGGTATAGCTGCAGAATCTATTATTGCAGACAGCATTACACACGTCTTAATGCTCATTGCGAGATATGGTGTATGCCTATCATATATCGTCATCATCAGATATCTTATACGACGTAATAATTATTATTATGCACTCTATGTCTATAGCAATAGTTCAATCTTTCATGTTTTGAATCACTCGTATTATTAGAAGAGTAAAAAACGGAAGATATTCATTCCTGCTGTGCCCGCCACACAGCACCTGCTTACAACTTACAACTCTTCGCCTATAGGACCTTTTAGCCGTGACGTATTTGTTTACCTTTTTTTTCGCGGCGGCCATGTTGGTTGGGCAGAACCAGCAATGGCGGCATGCTGAGCGGGTTATTTCCGCAACAATATCTCGAGTAAGTAAGCCACACCGGGCTTTTTTTCGGTTCCAAATTGATGTGGAGGGGAGGGCCAGATTGTTGGCCGCCGTCAGGAGAGTGGAGAAGGTCGAGAAAAGTTGGTAACCCACCAAACATCGACGGATTTGCGGAGCTCGCACTTTGCACAAAGTAACCATTTCCCGTGTTTATTTCCCTGCTGGAAGTTGCAGTGTGACTAATTAACCCCGGCGAACCTCACACACCGGCACAAACACTGCCAACAACACGAGCAGGAGCGATCATTTACCCACGAGAGTATCGTATCGAGTATCGTATCGCCTCGCCTCGCCTCTTTGTTTCTCCCGTAGTAAGACTTTTCGCGTAGTGCGGCAGTGGTTCCAAAGGGCGGGCCATGTCGGGGAGCCCCGTATGTAGGCCACGGGCCAACCACGGGCCACAGCAGAGCTCATAAACCCCGGCAGACCTCAAAAACCCTGCCAACAACACGGGTGGGATAGGGGTTTTACCCAACCAACATGGCGGCCGCCTTTGTTGTGATGACGTAGCGTTAAAAGGTCCATTGAGACGCCTGCCAGAGAGACAGAGGAAATCATGCCATCTAGCGAGGAACAGACAACATGCAAAATCAACCAAACACCACGGCTAATCACTCCACCAGTGATACTATTGCCATGTGGCATCATCTTTGAGGATGTGGAAACTTGTTGGAGACAATAAGCTGCACTTGCTCTCACTGTCAGTATACGCGTGTATACGCCTATAAGCAGACAGTTTCTAATTACGCAGAGCCGAAGCCGTAGCATGGAGTGAAAATCAATTATCCCGCTGCAATGGACACCTAAGTCATGTACGTAGAGCATCAGGAATTGGCACCTGGAGGAACGACGATCGTTTAATCTCTCTCCATGAAGAAGCTATACATAACAATTATACCCAATGCATCTTTATGGTATAGTCTATGTTACATCAAAGGGATGGTTAGACTCACCTTCCACTCATCCATAAGCCTGCACTCTATATACCGAGTCATATGAACACAAGACCATGTGGCATCGATCTACAATAAGTATACCGTATTTGTTTCAAATAAATAATAATTGATGGATCACGCTTAAATCTTAATCGACCCCGCGACGGGACCTGACACAATAATTGGCGTGGCCAATGATTGACTAGAGCAGTCGATAGCAGTGAGGAAGTGACACTATAATAAAAATACCCCTTGAAAGGAATATAATTATATGCTATTTCATTCGAATAAGTAGCACAAATAGTCAAATAAACGACTCTCACGTGGCAGTCGCGCATCGATGTCTCCTTCATTCTATAAATACGAGTACGATTAGGGAATTCTGGTCGCGTGTTTTAGCCTATACTGCATTATGTAGGAAAGGCACTATGCAATATTTATGAGTAGGCCTACATGTTACATCAACATAATTTAATGGCGTGCATTTATCCCACTTCACCATAATGGCGTTATTTTGTCATTCATCTACCCAATAACAGGCCTTTCGTTTCTTATAGGATTCAGACATGATGGCATCATGTTTCCCATCAGTATTCTGATGGAGCTCTGGACCTCACTGCTTACTGTAGAGCAGGCCACTTTGTACACATTCCAGATTATAAGTGAAATGCAATAACCAGACCATAACCAAGAACACGACGCTGGCTCACTTTTAACTGCTGCTCACATGCACGTTGTTGCCAGCAATAATTACGATTCTCCCCAAACCCGGTAGGCCTACATTTCCTGCTTCGATTTATCTACATTTCCTACAACAATTTCCGGCTTCGATTTACGTAGCCTATATCTATACTATAGAGCCCCCTTCCTATATACCACGTTCATCTTTCCCCGGACTCACATTATTATATATAAGAAGGCGACTATTGCTCTGTCGGGCAGAATGGAAAGGATGGGTTATTCCTCTTTCCGACGTCAAACATTGATTGATATCACAAATACCGTCTCTCCGAATGTCCGGTCCAGAGAAGTGTAAGAGTCGGAGGAAAGGAGGTGAATAGGAGGAGCAGCCTCGGCCGATCACACTCTCAACAACTTCCCATATCACATGAACCCCCCCGCTAGTTGGAGTCTACATTTTCTTCCTTTGCTTGGCCAGAGTCTGATGAAAGCAAGTATAGGCCCAATGTATAGGCCTATCGATACCTGTATGTGAATGACCCAGAGACAAAATTTTACAGGGGAGACAAAAAACTGAAATGCGGCATTGTAAATTCGTCAAGGTGGTCGGACTTGCGGGAATGTTAATCTTAGTCGACATTGGCATCTTGTTGAGCAGAGTTCGGTGGAAAACGCGTCATGACAGATTCGTGAGAGCGATTTAAAGGGACGGGACTTACGTCCTTTTACTTCAACAT
>JYFJ02005140.1:8307-26996 GCA_000934665.2 Catajapyx aquilonaris
GGGGGGGGGGGGGGGGGGGGGGGGGGACGTGGTAAACAAACCGAACATCGAGAGAACTATCTGACATCTCGTTTAATTTACAGACTCCTATAGTCAACGGAAATCTGCCAAACTCAAATTAGTGCCTATTAGTATAGTGTGATGTTCATGTGATATCAGATCGTTCTTTTTTGTTGACACGGGTGGAATTTTCGTCCCACTGATAGTCACTGCTAACTTAGCAGCGAGGGGTTATTCACTAAGGGTATAGTGATAATCCGTGTACACCTTCGTAGGTAGTCCGAGGGGTAGTCCGAAGGTAGTCCGGGTAGTCCGTGTACGCAAAAAATGTAAGTGAATAATATATCCCTTGCTTAGCGGTACCATAAGTGTTGGCAATGGTTCTGATATTGATAAGTTAGCAGTGACAATCAGTGAGACGAAAATTCCACCCCTAGTTTACTCTTATTGTTGCATGAGGGCATTTCCATGGAAACTTGAAAAGTGTGAGGTTCCCGAGGAGCGTTTGGCAGATTTCCGTTGCCTAGGAGTCGGTAAACAAAAAGATGACGTCAGACAGTTCTTTCGTTTTACGCATACTCTTTGGTTTTACGGACTTTACCTGTTGTTTTATCAGAGGTGCAAACTCCAAGACCGTTTATAAACAAAGTAAAATAGTTTCAGTTTTTTTAAACGATGTCCTTACTGCCCCGCGAGTTTGTAAGCGCAAGATTGGGATAAGGTGAAGTGGGGTAAGTGCATACACGGGGTAAGTGCATAAACTGGCCGCCATATTGGAATGAAAATGACTGACATGCTCACCTCTTGTGGGGATGTGATGTGCAGCTACACAAAAGAGTGCCTGACGTGTTTTGGTGTCGTCAGCCATTTTCATTCCAATGTGGCGGCCCCGTGTATGCACTTACCCCACTTCACCTTAGTTATTTTCAACACTGAACTCTGGGATAGGCCGAGTACATCAAAACACCCTACACCGTGGTCAAAAGGAAGAGTTGGGAAGTTGGGAAGATCGAATTAAACTCAGTTTTTTATCATCTAATACAAACACTGCAGAGTTCCGTGGAAGTTCATAATGAAGGGGAGTTATAAGCAGTTAGAAAAACGTGGTCGGAAAGTTAGATACATAATATATGCGAGTGCATGCAGGTATAGATGCGGTAGAGGTTTGTGAATTTCCGTTCATACAATAATTGGGGTAAAATCAAATTCAAAAGGTATATGGCGATATATTATTGAGGTGGGCAAATTCTTATTTCCCAGCCAATGCAAAGGTGGGATTTCAGATGGGTCGCAGGGTAGGGAATCACAGATACAGTATGTGAATTCACGGAGGAACGGGTGGGGGTAGGGGGTATGCATATGACTGGGGGATGGGCATCATCACTGGCTATAATTCCCTATGTCCGAAGCCATTAAAAATACGGTATGCACCACACTATATTAAAAACCCTATTCATAGTGTATATTGTTATCCCCTCTGATTTGTCCGCCGCATATTGTTGCTGCCACCTTCCGACTGGCCCCCATTCATTGTTGTTAACGCCTCTTTCCATTGGCCCGCGTCCAGCGCATGAGCAATGGGTGGAAGAACGCCACAGTCGCCTGCTGGACGTCAACTAGGAGTGATTGAACTCCCCAATTTTTCTACTCTTCCTCCCTGCCAGTTGCCCAGCGAAGCTGGGCAACTGGCAGGCAGGGCCCGGCAACTCCACCTGCCGGTTGCGCCGCGAAGCGGCGCCCGCCTAAAACGAATAGTAGGGAATCGCTACGATCCCAATGCTAATTTCCCGACTTCATAACTCGCGATCGGGTTAATCGATTTCAAATCGGAAACAAGATTTACACTCCGCTCCCTCCAGTTTCAAACTTTAGATCGATAAACAACAACTAGGGCCATTACCGGGGGCACTATCCGGGGTCAAAGTTCACAATTCTGTCGTTACTTCGACATGGGTACAGCCTAAACGGTGCGTCGTAGAGGGTCATACAATGCTTCATTAGAACCGCAATGTTCCAAGGAGGGGCGCTTCTGCCTACCTTCTTTTGAGAAAAACTTTTACTTTTTGAGTTTCGAGGCGATTTCTAAAGTGTCAGTTTTGTGGCTCTCGCTCTCTTTCTGTAACGAGACCGGATATACTTGGGAGGGGGGGTCCCAGTCTGGAGCCCACTTCCCCCACAGGGGGTTGAAGGGGGGAAACATTTTGGGACGAAAGGGGGGGCATCAGCAGGTTTTCACTTTATTTTGATGATGAAAAGAATTAAATAAAAATAGGCAGTAAAACTGCAGAAAACTATTCTTCCTCTGGGTGAGATTAAAAGTAAGAAACAAGTCCATAGGTGGGGGTTGGTTCGTGTCACAGGGATGTGTGATAATTAAATTTAATTCAAAACATTCGTGCTTTGGGGCTGGGAAGAATTAGGCAGATATCGCTTTTATGTACGTACTCCTCCGACTCTAATACTCTGCCTAATTCTTCTCAGCCCCAAAGCACGAATGTTTTGAATTAAATTTGATTATCACACATCCCTATGCCACGAACCAACCCCCACCTATGGACTTGTTTCTTACTTTTAATCTCACCCAGAAGAAGAATAGTTTTCTGCAGTTTTACTGCCTATTTTTATAGACTGATATTAAAGATGGACCGCTATATCTCACGGTCAGCACAACCTTCCCTTACAACAACTGGGAGAGAAGAGATGAACCGGCGTGAAACTGGTAGTAGACTACGTGTGTCTAATAATAATTGCATAATGAATGTATCGTAACAACTTCAGACCTGTGGCATCTTTTAGTTGAGCATTTTAATGTGCGGATGAAGAAGTTCCAGAATTGGATGGATCAAATGCTCGTAAGCCCTGCCACTGCGTCAAAGTAGATGCCTCGACAGGGTTATCTTTTTTTACAGGCAAAGAAAAACAAACTCAGGCAGGTCTGATTAAATTATGCCATGTGAGACACTGACCAAGTAGAGCGTAAGATGGTCATGCTGCATAATTCGTTGTCTTGTGTCTCAGATGTCATGATTTTAAAACCCGAGGTTGCAGAGAAGCCTTTTCTACATAAGGGTTCACATAATAACTTCAACAAATTACAAGAGAGGCTAGGAAGAAACCACTAGTGTTCTATTAACCAAATCATGGGGTTTATCATGGGAATTGCCGAGTTACGGATGGTAATTTGGCAATATTCCGGAATCCACAACACTTTGACCCATTAGTGCATGACACGGTCCAATATTCCCTCCACTATCAATCACTTCTGTGTACGTTGACTGACACCAAGTTCAACATATGTACCAGACACTACACACGGGTTTGCTGCTATAAATTAATTAAGAAATAACATATTTTGATAATCTACGTATGTATGTAAGGCAAAAAATAACAATTTTTCGCCTGTGGCAACAGAATTTTGATGGTGATTACCATAGAAACAGGCCTGTAAATGGTTTCAAATTTTGCACTTCCCCGAATTTTTTTTATCCCAATTTTTGAAGTCCCCTCCCCCATATGTATCTCCACCTTGCCGTGGTGGTGGGCTTTCGTTTTCCCATGATCCTGAAGAGCTATGCCGGCGGTAGTTTCGTCTACTGGTAAGGGCCGCCCAAGTTGGACAGGTCTTTGAGATAGGAGACAGACTAAGACAGATGCCAGACTTTCCTCTGTTCTTTTTCCTCTCTGTTTCTCTCTCCATCTGTCCCTCCTTTTTGTATTCTGATAACCACATGGCCATAGTTGCGTGGCTCTTTATTACGCAAACAAACCAGAATTTTTACACCCTTCCAGTGCCTACATATGCAAGGGAATGAGCAGTTTTGCATTTGATATCGCTTGAGGTCTAAGAAGATTTCGGTGTAATTATCCACGCTCTTCTTTTCCCCGTGCGAAGAACGGGTACCGCTGCTAGTATTCTTATATAACGGGCCCAGTGCAGTGGTTGAAGACCAACTATTTGCAGGGGAGAAAATTCACCAACCATTTAGCGCAAATACTGCCTAGCAACACCACAATAATACTCTCTCAATGTTAATCAATATAATCATCATTAACGGGCCCAGTGCTAGGGTTGAAGACCAACTATTTGCAGGGGAGGAAATTCACCAACTATCTAGCGCAAATACTAGCTGCCTAGTAGCACCACAATAATACTCTCTCAATGTTAATCAATATAATCATCATTAACGGGCCCAGTGCTAGGGTTGAAGACCAACTATTTGCAGGGGAGAAAATTCACCAACTATCTAGCGCAAATACTAGCTGCCTAGTAGCACCANCATCATTAACGGGCCCAGTGCAGTGGTTGAAGACCAACTATTTGCAGGGGAGGAAATTCACCAACCATCTAGCGCAAATACTGCCTAGTAACACCACAATAATACTCTCTCAATGTTAATCAATATAATCATCATTAACGGGCCCAGTGCAGTGGTTGAAGACCAACTATTTGCAGGGGAGAAAATTCACCAACTATCTAGCGCAAATACTGCCTAGTAACACCACAATAATACTCTCTCAATGTTAATCAATATAATCATCATTAACGGGCCCAGTGCAGTGGTTGAAGACCAACTATTTGCAGGGGAGAAAATTCACCAACCATCTAGCGCAAATACTGCCTAGCAACACCACAATAATACTCCCTCAATGTTAATCAATATAATCAACATTAACTGGCCCAGTGCAGTGGTTGAGAGCAAGGGCATTGCACTTCTTTTATTCACTTTTTGTGAGTACTTTCCTGCACTCTGTAAAAACCAACACTGAAGCCATGATTTTTTTAAAAAAACTAGTGCTACTATGTGCAGGGGAGCAAGTTCACCAAACACCTAGCTCAAATACTGACTAGAGCAACATGCAAACCGCTTTTTCATATTGGATTATTGATAATTATACTTTTTATATACTCATTACCAATATGTAATGGCATTGCACTTCTTTTATTCACTTTTTGTGAGCACTTTCCTGCACTCTGTAAAAACCAACACTGAAGCCATGATTTTTTTTTTAAAAACTAGTGCTACTATGTGCAGGGGAGCAAGTTCACCAAACACCTAGCTCAAATACTGACTAGAGCAACATGCAAACCGCTTTTTCATATTGGATTATTGATAATTATACTTTTTATATACTCATTACCAATATGTAATGGCATTGCACTTCTTTTATTCACTTTTTGTGAGCACTTTCCTGCACTCTGTAAAAACCAACACTGAAGCCAGGATTTTTTTTAAAAAAAACCTAGTGTTTACCATGTAATTCTCGAGGATTTTGGAAGTTTTGTAATCCACAAAAGGCCATGTTTTGTTCAGGCAACTGCAACTGCAGTTCTGCAGGCTGATCCTTTCGGGTTAACACTAGCAACACCATAATAATACTCTCTCAATGTTAATCAATCTAATCAATATTACCTCTCTATAATTAGCACCGGTATAGTATCCGCAGGTACCTAGAACCAAATGATATGTACATAATAATTGTTATACACAGTAGGACATGATACTGCTGCTGGTGATGATAAGGAAGATAACGGGATAGAAGTTCTGATTGAAAATCTCACCATCTCCCAGGACACTCAGGACCATAATATGGTCCTGAGTGTCCTGACTAGTCCTTTTTCGGTTCCTCGTCAGCATAATATGCTGACGAGGAACCGAAAAAGGACTAACCTGGATTCACTGAAAACATTGGATTGCAACATTTTCCATTCCCCATGAGCACGTTTCTAATGTTGCCCCCCTTTCATTTATGGGTGGTTCCATTTCAGATCAGCCAGTGAGTGAAAAAAGGTGTTAGGTTAGAGTCATCGATTTTTTTGAAAAAAATATATGTGAAACCCACATCCAATTGAACTCCTATGGAGCAATCACTTTTACTAAATTAAATTTAGTTATCGAGATATTAATATTTCTTTGAAGGGGTACCAAAATCAAAATCACGCGAAGACGCACTTTTTCCCGCTTTTTCCATTGCTTTCAATGAGGATATCTCGGGAACTGTTCTGAGAACCAACATGAAATTTTAAACTCATGCTTTTGGAATAACACACTGTCATTTCATTCATAAATTTACCTCATTTTATGGTACAGTCACCTGCAAAAAAAATCACCAATCTTGCAAATTTTGGTCAAAATGCGCATATTTCGCAATTTATTACGCCGTTATGGTAAGCGTGACGGTTGTGCTGATTATATTTTGGGATATACTCGGTGACCCCCTCCAGGTTATAAAATAAAACCTTCGTTAGCTCCGCGTGTAGTTGAGATATGCGGGGTGAAATTATGGCAACAAGCGAAAACATACATATTTCAAAAATTATTTTCTCAAAAACGCCATTTTAAATATTTTATTTTTATTTTTTATTTTACAAGGACGGACATGTTATAAAATGAACTGGTGTCAAAACCCGGTATATATGTTTTTTATACGTGAGATACAAATTTTTGTAAAGTCACAACTTTCGTAATTGTGCTACAAAATGCCCAATTCAAATAAATATTTTCTCGAAGAAGCCATTTTATTTATTTTTTTAATTTTTAATTTTGCAAAGACGGACATGTTATAATATCAAGTAGTGTCAAAACCCGGTGTATATATCTTATACGTGGGATATATATTTTTGTAAAGTGACAACTTTATGCTACAATATGCACACTTCAAATAAATATTTTCTCGAAGAAGCCATTTTGAAAATTTAATCATTATTTTTTGTATAACAAAGTAGCATGAGTTCGATTATAAAATTATATCAAAATTCGGTATATATTTGTATTCAGTGAGATACGAATTTTTTTCACAGGGGTGATTTTTGATTCTATGCAACAACATGCACATTTCAAAAATTAATATATGGAAAACGCCATTTTTAATATGCAATATTCTTTTATATTTAATAAAGGAAAGACCGGTTCTGTCATAAAATAATATAAAAACCTGGTATAGATTCTTGATGATACGAATTTATGAAAAGTGGTATTTTTGCTTTCATTTAGTGTCTTTCAACATCCTTGCAGTTAGCTACTTCTAAAGTCATATTCGATATAAAAAATAAATGTCAACAACTAATCTGGAAACCTTCCATAATGGTCAACAGAGGGCAAGGGGGAATTAAATGTAAAATGGACCCACTTTCGTGACCATCTTCATGAGTCATGGAATTCATGAAATTATACATCTATATAAAACTGTAAAACATCGTGAAACCCTCCCCATTATTGTATCAGACTATGCATACATGGGACAGTGTGTGTTGGTTACACCATCGGGAAATTAATATGTATACATATTTGCTGATGATGTCGATGGTGTCGAGACACCTGGAATGTATTTTTATGGTGGTGGTGGGGGACCTTTCCATAGCCATAGCTATAGCTATATGGAAAGGTCGAAGTCCCCCCCGCCCACCACCATAAAAATACATTCCAGGTGTCTCGACTACATCGACACCATCAGCAAATATGTATACATATTAATTTGCCGATGGTGTAACCAACACACACTGTCCCATGTATGCATAGTCTGATACAATAATGGGGAGGGTTTCACGATGTTTTACAGTTTTATATAGATGTATAATTTCATGCATTCCATAACTCATGAAGATGGTCACGAAAGTGGGTCCATTTTACATTTAATTCCATCTTGCCCTCTGTTGACCATTATGGAAGGTTTCCAGATTAGTTGTTGACATTTATTTTTTATGTCGAATATGACTTTAACTGCAAGGATGTTGAAAGACACTAAACGAAAGCAAAAATACCACTTTTCATAAATTCGTATCATCAAGAATCTATACCAGGTTTTTATATTATTTTATGACAGAACCGGTCTTTCCTTTATTAAATATAAAAGAATATTGCATATTAAAAATGGCGTTTTCCATATATTAATTTTTGAAATGTGCATGTTGTTGCATAGAATCAAAAATCACCCCTGTGAAAAAAATTCGTATCTCACTGAATACAAATATATACCGAATTTTGATATAATTTTATAATCGAACTCATGCTACTTTGTTATACAGAAAATAACGATTAAATTTTCAAAATGGCTTCTTCGAGAAAATATTTATTTGAAGTGTGCATATTGTAGCATAAAGCTATCACTGTACAAAAAATTATATCTCACGTATAAGAAATATACACCGGGTTTTGACACTACTTAATTTTATAACATGTCCGTCTTTGTAAAATAAAAAATAAAAAATAAAAAATTTAAAATGGCTTCTTCGACAAAATATTTATTTGAATTGTGCATTTTGTAGCACAATTACGAAAGTTGTGACTTTACAAAAATTTGTATCTCACGTATAAAAAACATATACCGGGTTTTGACACCAGTTCATTTTATAACATGTCCGTCCTTGTAAAATAAAAAATTAAAATGAAATATTAAAAATGGCTTTTTTGAGAAAATAATGTTTGAAATATGCATGTTTTCACTTGTTGCCATATTTTCACCCCGCATATCTCAACTACACGCGGAGCTAACGAAGGTTTTATTTTATAACCTGGAGGGGGTCACCGAGTATATCCCAAAATATAATCAGCACAACCGTCACGCTTACCATAACGGCGTAATAAATTGCGAAATATGCGCATTTTGACCAAAATATGCAAGATTGGTGATTTTTTTGCAGGTGAGTGTACCATAAAATGAGGTAAATTTATGCATTAAATGACAGTGTGTTATTCCAAAAGCATGAGTTTAAAATTTCATGTTGGTTCTCAGAACAGTTCCCGAGATATAGGCCTACTCATTGAAAGCAATGGAAAAAGCGGGAAAAAGTGCGTCTTCGCGTGATTGTGATTTTGGTACCCCTTGAAAGAAATATTAATATCTCGATAACTAAATTTAATCTGGTAAAACTGATTGCTCCGTATGAGTTCAATTGGATGTGGGTTTCACATAATTTTTTTTCAAAAAAATCAATGACTATGACCTGACACCTTTTTTCACTCACTGGCGGATCTGAAATGGAACCACCCAATATGAATATTAATATATTCTTATATAACGGGCCCAGTGGTTGAAGACCAACTATTTGCAGGTCTGCAACTGTAGGCAGCGATCAGATGTCAATTTAGGGCAATTAAGGACACAGTCCGACAGGCAGGGCTGATCCTAAGTATTTGTTTCAATAACAACATGTTAAATGCTAATTATTATATCAGTACGTAGATGGAACATGCCTGTACAAATATACATGTATCTACGATGATCCTCGTCTATTTCCACAGACCTCTCAACAGGTTTGTTCCTCTCGACCAGTGAAAGAGGAAGTCATGATGGATGTTGAGCAACACAATCCGACAGGCAGGGGTCCAATAGCAATCCACAATATTAATATTAATAATAATATATTCTAATATTAATATTAGTTGCATAATGGTGTGTTATGCCTGATGGTGTGGTATGACTGATGGTATCGAAGATGTGTCTTTCCAAGAAGCCGCAAACCATGAGATTGACCATCAAGGGTTAAGATGATGTCAGACAGTACACAGTATACAGTTCAACACATATGGTATAGTTGTTGCTGTTATACATGGATGAAACAGTGGGATTATCTTTCTGCTGGGAGAAAACATTTTGAACAAAATAATTGTAATGGTTCATCCCATCATCCGCTATAAACTTTTTAGGGGGGGGGGGAACACAATGGCATGATATTTGCCTTATTTATATTGTTCCAGTTATCATTTTTATTTTCTAAATAATGTCCAGGTTATATTGTAGAGTTTCTTGACTGGCATAGCCTACTAGGAAATAATATTATTGGTGCGACCATTATGAGACGTCGATCACAACACTGATGACTCTCACTTGATAATTACAAGCAAATGTTCTCCGGATGACTAACCATCAGGAACTGAGATTATATAGGGCCTATATTTAAAACCGGCCACAGAGTAAATTCATATCACACGACCAACATTATAATAAGCTTGAATGACTGTGAACATGAATTATTGTGCGACTATGCCACCCATTATGGCAAGTGTCGATGACAACTAAGATAATTACCATCAATTGATGACTCACCTCTAGAGTATACTGTTATTGGTGTGAAGATGCCACCCATCATGTAAAATCATGTAGATGGTAACTGACAACTCTTACAAGATTATTGCAACAAACTGACGTCTGGGTGACTTACCATGAGGATATTAAGCACTCTTATTACAGAAAGCAAGGAAATAATTACTGCAATGATGGGACTGTAACACTATACATCTGTCCCACACAAAATTATTATATTTCCAAACATGAATTATGTTATTGGTGTGACGATGCCACCCATTACATGAAGTCGGATTGACTAAAGAAGTGAAAACTCACGACCACTGACGACTGTCACAAGATAATTACGGTAAGCTTATAAGCAAAAAATATTGTCTGGATGACTTACCAGCAGGATATGCCCTCTTTTTTAAAGAAAGCTAGTTGTATTCTACATTAACTGTACAAAACAACCGAAGACTCATAACATGTTGTCTGCATCATGATTACCATCAGGGTATATATGATTGTATTATATGCCTTCATATTAAGGATATAAGGAAAGCTACGAATAAACCATTAGTGTAATGTATTGTAGAACTATAGTACTGTCATCCTGTCGCAGAGCAGATTTGTACTGTATAAGTTTATACCAAAGTATGTAGAAATTTCGATAAGATGTAGCGCGATGTAGCTACTCGTACAGTACTGTAGTGGAAAGGTACGGCCCTAAGTATGAAAAGAAGCATTATCATACTCTACAGGTTGCGTCGTAGTGACCACTTCAAACTCTTCCGCTCTGGAACCCCATTGGTTCCAAAAGTCACCCAAGAACCCTGCCTGGCCGCCATTGGCCGCGATGTGGGTCGCTATGCTACCACTGGCGGCCGCAATCTTTGTGCTCTCAATGACGTCATTTTGGAACAATATTATTGAATTTCAATCCCTCGGCCCGGAATCGTTCGAAATGTGTCCACCATCCTGAGGTTATTTAGAACCGAATTCTCGCCCGTATTTTGACCATTTTGTAGTCTAAATTAATTTTAAAACAAAATATTAAAATTTTGTCAGGCGACTTTCAGAACACAGTGGTTCCGTCGTCGGTCCGTCCGAACAATAATGATCCCAGACAGGTACCGCCCCCTGGCAGTCGATCGAGGCTTGCTCGGCCAGATTCGAACGTTCAAAATCCAAATTTTAAGTTGCTTGACACTTTAAAAAACGGCTGCATAATGAGAGCTCATACCTTCATCATAAATTCCGTGCCCCAAGATTCATCCGTGGTGAAATATGCACGCAAATCCGTCACTTCCAACAAGAGTAACGAGAAGTATCTGGCCCTTGTGCCCGTTTTGTACCGGTACCATTGAAGTACACCGGTACGCGTAACATTGGACACCCTTCCCCTCCCCCCACTCGTCCCCAATCTGACCTTCTTTGCCTTACGGTCTGGTAGTTGTGGACGAGACAACGGGGTTGGCATTGTTTGCGTGCCTGTTTGACGAGATGCCATCATCTCCTCTTTCTCGTCTTCGTGGGTCCATCTCGTCCTCCCGGGAGACATTACATACTTGATCCTTCTGCTTGATGTACAGAGTAAAAAAAGCAGGGAGCCGATGATGTGGACAAAACGCCGAACTGACCAACTCACACCCGCCGACAGACACGTCCATACAGCGAGCGCGTTCCAAATGGAATGGGCTAGCAACCATAGCAACCGCTTCTGTGGCCTGGGTCAACAGGGGGTCAACGACCGCTCCAATGGTGCCAACATCGCGTTCGAACATTATTGCAATAACATTTCGGCCCGAATTCGAATCCAAATGCGATTTAAATGCTACTAAATAGCAAAAAAATATATTATAATTCTATGATATATTTAAACCTATTTAAACCTATTTATAGCTTCTGCCCTCTGTTCGATTAAGATACGCCCGTAGATGCGAATACTATAGGCCTACACAAGAACTTAACGAAAATATACGAAAAATTAAATAGTGGATATTTCCTTAGAAGTAGGGCCTATTCATTGTAGGCCTGCTCAAAGGTGGGCACAGTTCTCTAACAGCTGATCAGCTAACTACAAAAAATTGGATTTGCTAAATAGCTATTGCTAAATGGCTAGAAAATTAGTTAAAGCTAATGCTAACTGCTAACAGCTAACTTCCCTTTTATTTTGCTCCATGACCCTTAAAAAACAGACCTAAGCTGATAAAGCCTACTATCCGTTTATTTAATATAGCGCCCTGTGTTTGACTCTAAACAACTCCCAGGCAAATTATGCAAAAAAATAATAGTATGCATCGTGAGAAAGCTTCTTTAAATCCACGTTACATAATTATATACGTGAGTTCAGTGTTTTCCAATCGTCAGTCTCTAATCTTTTATCGTAGAAAGAAGGCGGAAAAGTGTCATTTTTTGACTAGTTGCCGATGTTACACCGCAAAGTGAATTTTTTATGACACTTTGAGGAGGCCAAAAAATCCCCTTGTGAACCCTGGATAGTGCACATCTTTGTCTATCTAATGATATTATTTGAAACATTGAGATCGCCATTTCTGTAATCATAATTAAGTTAATTCCACGCCTCTGTTATCTCGGATGTTTTTAATCCGAATTACTTCGCGAATGTATCGACGGCAAGCCAGAAATGTTCATAATGAACTGTCCCTGACCAAATTAGATTATTCACCAACATGAACTATGTTATCCGTGGTACGATGCCACTCATGATATGGAGATGGATTGTTCATAACATCATGAGGCAAGAACATATGAGACAAAAATGACCACTGGCAACGACTCTCTCAAGATAATCACGGTACAAGGAAATATTGTCTGGACAACTACTATCAGAATAATATGCCCTCTTTTTCCAAAATGATGGTGAAATATAGTTAGTGTCATTGCGGGATAATATTCATAATGAACTGTCCCTGACCAAATTATATTATTCACCAACATGAACTTTGTTATCGGTGGGACCATGCCACTCATGATATGGCTCCAGATGGATTGTCCATGAGGCAGGAACATATTATGAGACAAAAATGACCACTGGCAACGACTCTCTCAAGATAATCTCTGTACAAGCAAATATTGTCTGGATGACAACTATCAGGTTAATATGCCCTCATTTTAAAGTTAGCTAGTTAAAAATAATTAGTGTCATTGCGGGATAATATTCATAATGAACTGTCCCTCTCTCTTATTATCTCTTATTAAAGGAAGCTAAGAAAAATCATGGGTATAATTGCGGGACTATAACACTCAGCAACTGAAAGACAGGAGATTATTGGGCCTCTATTTACAACTGGATACAGAGTAAATTCATATCACACGACCAACATAATTATAATAAGCTTGAATGACTGTGAACATGAATTATTGTGCAAATATGCCACCCATCATGGCAAAGTGTCGATGACAACTAAGATACGCGTACTTATCACCAAATGATGGCTCACCTTTAGAGTATTATTCTGTCAAATTGCAAGAGAACTTGGAAAAATAATCATGTTGTAATTATTGTGTGACTATAATTCTATACACCCATAGCACTGAAGCTTGATTACAGGTTTACAACGTGCCAGAGGTTCACATCAGATGAGCATAATTATATTATGCTTATATAGGGCTGTGAACGTTAATTACTGAGCAAATTCTAGCAAATGTCCAACACATCTCATCAATGTAGAAGACACCGAAGATTCTCACATGATGTTGTCTGCATGTTTTACCATCAGGGTATTATGCCCTCATTAAAGAAAGCTAGGAAAAATCCTTAGTGTAATGTATTGTGGAACTCTAATACTATGAAACTGTCCCACAGCAGATATATACTGTATAAGTTTATACCAAGTATGTAGAAATCTCGGTAAGAAGATGTAGCGCGATGTAGCTACTCGTATAGTACTGTACATTACTGTAAAGAGGTACTAGCCTAAGCGAGCCTAAGGGCCGGTTTCACCGAGCTCAGTATATGATAAAACCAGGGTATTTCTCAAAATCCCTATCTATTTGTATGGATTTTCCTAAAGAAACCTGGTTTTATCATACACCAAGCTCGGTGAAACCGGCCCTAAGTGTATGAAAAGAAGCATTATCGTACTCTACAGCTTGCGTTGTAATGACCTCTTCAAACTCTTCCGCTCTGGAACCCAATTGGTTCCAAAAGTCACCCCAGAACACTGTCTGACTGCCATTGGTCGCGATCTGGGTCGCCAGGGCCGCCATCTTTGTCCTCTCAATGACGTCATTTTGGAACAATATTATTGACTTTCATTCCCTGGGCCCGGGATCGTTCGAAATGTGTCCACCATCCTGAGATTACTTAGAACCGAATTCTCGCCCAATTTTTGACCATTTTGTAATTAGTTGTAGAACAAAATATTACAATTGCGTCAGGCGACTTATTTCAGAACACAGTGGTTCCGAACAATAATGATCCCAGACAGGTATATGCCCCCTGGCAGGCGATCGAGGCTTGCTCGGCCAGATTCGAACGTTCAAAATCCAAATTTTAAGTTGCTTGACACTTTAAAAAACGGCTGCATAATGAGAGCTCATATACCTTCATCATAAATTCCGCGCCACAAGATTCATCCGTGGTGAAAGATGCACGCAAATCCGTCACTTCTAACAAGAGTAACGAGACGTATCTGGCCCTTATTGTGCCGAATTACGGTCGTTTTGTACCATTGAAGTACACCGGTACACTCAACATTCGACACACCCCCCCCCCCCCCCCNNNNCCCCCCCCCCCCCCACTCCTCCCCAATCTGACCTTCTTTGCCTTACGGCCTGTTTGACGAGATGCCATCATCTCTTCTTTCTCGCCTTCGTGGGTCCATCTCGTCCTCCCGGGAGACATGCGATACATGCTTGATCCTTCTGCTTGATGTACACAGTAAAAAAAGCAGGGAGCCGATGATGTGGATAAAACGCAGAACTGACCAACTCACACCCGCCGACAGACACGTCCATACAGCGAGCGCGTTCCAAATGGAATGGGCTAGCAACCATAGCAACCGCTTTTGTGGCCGGGGTCAACAGGAGGTCAACGACCGCTCCAATGGTGCCACCATTGCGTTTGAACATTATTGCAATAACATTTCGGCTCCGAATTCGAATCCAAATGCGATTTAAATGCTACTAAATAGCAAAAAATATATATTATAATTCTATGATATATTTAAACCGATATAAACCTATTTATAGCTTCGAATCCTGTCGAAATAAATCTGTGGGACGACTTGGAACAAAAAGTAAAACTCAGACACAGACATTCCACCATCTCGCCCAAGGGGTAATCACTCGACTGAAAAGTGTACACTGGAGTACCAAATTCAAGGAGTACCAAGGAGTAATAAAGAGTGAGGTGCCTGAGGAGTACCAGGGAGTACCACTCCCAGGTGTACACCGGAGTACCGAAGTGATTACCCCCTTGATCTCGCCGAACTTTGGGAACAGCTTATTACCTATAGTGACTTCACATTGATGTCATATCCGTAGGCTGCCCTATACTTGTGGAGCCCATGTCGAAGAGAATAAAATTATTACTGAGCAATTATTCGGTCGAAGCAAGGAATAACACGATATTAGGTAAGCTGTGCTAGTGAGGTCTCATTTTTTCCCCCTTTGTGTCAATTTCCTAATAAGTATGTGCTCAGATTAAGAACTAATGCCTTTGTACCGCTATTATTTTCATCGTAGGCTATAATCGCTATATTATATTTGCACCGATTTGCACCGGGGAGTAGGCCTGTTTTCACGGACATTTCCGAGTGAGAGTGAGAGGTAGGAGTAAGCAAGGTGCATGTAGCATTTGAGTTTCTCCGTGATCAAATTCATCCCTCACTTAATAATATGTTCACAGCACTGGACCACGAAGCGGGTGGGCGGTTTTTTCAGCGAACAATGGCGATGATCCCTTTAGTCTTTCGTTGGAAGAAGGAGACTGAAGGAAGGTACTGCACAGGGTGACATGCATGCTGACGAGATCCTCACCGAAGCCTCTGCAGGACCAGGTACCAGGTACTATATCGCTCAAAAAGATATATAATAATAATAATTATAATATTAATAATATTATAATAATATATATATAAATATATAAATATATAAATATATAAATATTAATAATAATAATAATAATAAATAATAGAGACGATTGGCATTTGATTCAAGTGCAAATTGCACTTGAGTAAAATGCAAAATCGTCTCTATCCTTTTGGGCGACATAGTACGTTTGTGCCATGGAGGCAGTGGCGGATCGAGAAAATTTTCGGGGGGGGGNACAGGCGTCTTTGGGCCCACATTTGTAGCTGTTAGTGGTGCATGCAGAAATTACTCCGGGGGGGGGGGAGGGGGGATTTTTTCCAGTTCAAGGTCAAGGCAAAACGAAAAAGAACCCATATATAGAACAGTGCAATTTTTACAGTGCAAAAATTGCACTGTTCTTTTCGATGCAGCCTAGTCTCGTCACCAGCAGGATGTAGTAGGTAGTCAAATGCGACCGAGGTGCCCATCGCACGCATGCCAATGCTAATGATAGCCTAATATTCCGTACTGCCAACCGTCCAGTATGGCCTGTACTCTATAGGCCAGGATTTCTCAAAATGTGGCAAACTGGCAACACACCATACCAGTGCGCTGCCTCTACGTAGGCGGCAGAGCACCGGTTTCCGTACCCGAAATGAAACCGCTTACCCAGGTTCCGATATGTTTTGTTCCCGAAACGATTACCCTTATCCGCCGGAACGAAACTAAAACAGAATGAGAAGGAGATTCGTTACGGACTGCCTTTCAGTTCCTAAGAATCGTTTAGTTTCCGTAACAAAACAGAACGTGGTCCGGCTAATATAGTTTCGTTTCCGAACCGACATGGTATAGCTAACATGTTTGGTTTCGTTTCCGACGGAACGAAACTTTTCTTTCGTTTAGTTTAGTATTGCAGTCCTGGTATTATTGATAGCCTCTGAGCAAAATACAGGGTGTTTCACTGTATAGTCCCCCCAAAGAAACGGATATATTTTTCTTCCTACTCTACCTATAAACGTGATGTTTGGTTTAAAAGTTACCTTAGTTCATGGGAATGTAACATCATTCCCAATAAATGCTGGGATTGACCTTCAACAACCTCAATACGCACTCAAACGCGACTCGACGCTCCTTATTATCGAAGATCCTCCGCAGCATATCGACATTATTATTATTATTATTATTATTATTATTATTATTATTATTACTAGCGGACCCGTAGCCAAAATTTGGCAAAACCTGCAATGAGGACAATGGGAATGAAACAAATGGGATGAGAGGCCTCTCGGAGTGACAACTAAGAAATAGCGTATATCTGGTCGTAAGACGGGGTTGAAAATTTTAGTGGCATTGAATCAGTGGACATACTGTAGGCTATACTTCTTGAGTCGGACATGAGAAATGTCTTTTTCATAAAACCTCGCGATATACAACATTCTGTGTAAAGACTCTGTTGATGGAGAGCAATGTTCCTTGTTGAGCAGTAGGAGTAGTGAATACTTTGACCTGACTTGGGTTGCGAGACCGGGACAGTGCCACATACAGCTCGCCATGTGACTCGGACCTCCAGAAAATGAATAGCTTCGTCGGGAATGGATTGGGTTAGAGGATGGCGTGCTAAGCGATGAGCTGCAGCGTCTGCCTGACGAATTATGTCCAGGGACTCCTGACTTTGCTTTGCTAGCCATCTAGCCTCGCGTCCCTTAGCCATCCGACGCTTTCTAGCAATGGGATCCTCCTCCTCGTCCATTGTGCAGGTTGTGAGGATATGAGGCACTGAGCAGGTTGTGAGGACGTAAGGTACTGACCACCGACAGAAATAAAGCGACCATACTCTCCAAGCTGCGCAGTGAGAAGTGAGCCACTGACCCACCCCACCCAACCCACAACCCGCCGCGCCGCCCCCTACCCCCGGCCTGATGATTTAGTGCCGTGATGAGAAGGTGGCGGCACTCACCCGGGGCCTGTATTGGCGGGAAAGGAAATAGGTGGCAGTTAGGACTTTTGGCGGGAAGGGGAACAGGCGGCCAGATGAATTAGTGCCGTGATGAGAAGGTGGCAGCACTCACCCGGGGCCTGTATTGGCGGGAAAGGAATTAGGTGGTAGTTAGGACTTTTGGGCTGGAAGGGGAAAAGGCGGCCAGATGAATTAGTGCCGTGACTTAGTGCCGTGACTTAGTCGTGACTTAGTGCCGTGATTAGTGTCGGATCCGTGAAGTGGCATGGACGCCAAAGATCACGTGACCTTTACGGCCTCTACCTGATTCTATCTCGTTGGGCGGACGGTAAAATTATTTAGTGCGGAAGGGTGGCGGTAGATGGCAGCAGTCACAGTCACGACAGTTCCTAAGCGCTTTCCGCCAAGACCGGTAGGTGGCGTAGGTGGCAGCACTGGCGTAAGGTGACTAGATAGAAAAGGTGGCGTCAACCTTTGAAGTGAGCTGTGCCGCCAACGGGGCTCTCTGATTGGTCCAGCCCGTTTCCTTTCCCGCCACCGGCCATTTTGGGTCGAAACTCCTTCGCCCTCTTCGCGGGAAAGCATGTCGGTAGCAGTGCGCTGGTGTGGTCAGTGAGCTCCCAGGCAAGAATAATAATTCATTATGCTCGGGTGTTGCGCGGTGGGCTGCACTAACAGTACCGAAAAG
>JYFJ02005141.1:0-26855 GCA_000934665.2 Catajapyx aquilonaris
GGGGGGGCTAAAACTAGGCTACGGGGACATTAGTGAGTGATGACGGGCCCGCCAGGACGCGAGGGCAGGTCGGCAGGAGATGGAAGTGTCGTAGGCTCTGTCTGACACACAGATTGTCCATATATGGTCTAATGACAAGCGATTTAGTAGTAATTACTTGTAAACTTGCATAATAATGAATATTTCAAATAATTTCATGCGTATTAAGATAAACCACTACAAACTAAATATTATTTAAAAATGAAATTGCATTATTTTAAATTTTAATTGAAAAGGAAGAACAAGTATTTGCTATTTTATGCCCATTTAGACCCCATTTTTATTGTAGAAGGCTACAACCATAAATATTGACACATCTTGTACTGTACGCGGAGGAATTCACTCTACAAATATCCACGAATCACAATAAAAGACCTTGTACAGTATAATTCTGAATCCGGAGCATGCACAAACCTTGGGAGATATTAACATCCTACCTGCCTGTTGGCAGTATTAAGTCCAAATATATTTTGTAGGAAAAAGTTCCCAGGCCTCCCATTACACATCCAACCAGGTTTCTAGGTTTTCCTGTGAAACTTTATTCCTTAAAATGACCTCTTTTTTAATATTAAAAAAAAGAAGAAGAAGAAGAGAGAGGCTGTGCAGCTTGAAAAATGATCCTTAGAGAACTACAGTATTAGAGAATAAGTAGAGAGAGACAGAGAGAAGCTTGGTGCGAGACTACAAAGGGTATGAAAACGGCATGACTGTCATAGCAACGGCCATTTTGTGCGTGAAGGGTGGGAGGAAGGGAGGGAGGAAGGGAGAGAGAGATGATTTTATATGAGACGAATTTCACCATCTCGTCTTGTGGTCCCCTTGGAAATAAATGTTTGTTTCTGTGCGACCTAGTTTAAAAGCATCCTTTGGGTTGAAGCGTCTTTGTGATGTTTGCTTCAAAGCGAAATGGGAAGGGGAGTTTGGCAAAAGGGGGGAAGGAGGAGGCCTCCCCTCTCTCCACCTTCCCCAGGTTTTTATCTGGCAATAAAAGCAGGCTGCTGTAAAAAGAAAAGGGGAAGCGATTGTACCAGGTTGGGTTCACAGAAACGCTTTTTTTAAAAAATGGGTGGCGGAGGGGGGGGGGGAGCTACACATTACATTTCTTGGAGTTAGACCTTGGTTGGACCGGAATTCGGAATTAGATTTTTTTTTTGGGGGGGGGGGGGAGCAAAGTTAGCATTTATTGATATTTTTGGCTGGATTGAGCGAATTCAAGGACACCATATCCTGGGAGTCAGGCGTCTCTTCATACAGGACCGCCAAACGGGTTGCTCTGAACAGTCAGGATAACTTGCAGTTGCACTGCCTACATGTATAGTAAGTAACATACCGGTAATATAAATAACCAATACATAACAACCAGGAAATAATACAGATATCAAAATAATAATATGTGTTAAAATAACAATTATGTATTAATTAATATAACTTAGATAAATATATGAACCAAATACATTATGACAAATATTATTAGAGATAATAATTATGACAAAATTTTCCGTATTATCTTAATATTACACAGTATAATACCCACTAAGCATTGCGGTGAAACTCAGGCGAGACTTGAGGCGAATTGAGTGCCAATGGTCGTTCCCTCGTTGGCCAATATTTTTGTCGTTGTTCACTCATCAGCTGTGCCGCATTATGTATTGTTGGCGGAATGTGCGTCACACCCTAAAGAGCTGGTTGGGGGGGAGGGGGGAAAGAGAGGGGGGGAATTGACCCTTTTTGTTAAATTAAACGGATCCACCTCCCATCCCCCCCTCTCCCCCCGCCATCTCATTATTACATGTGCTTTTTTTTGTTTGGTTTTTTGCGTCACGCATGGACGGAGCGCTCGGCCCCATTTTTGCGGCCCCAAATTATCAGTTCGCGCCTGTATTCAAATTGACCCAATAAACCTCTCTTCCAGTCCAAATTTCCTATATTCTTTTAAAGGAGAGAGAGAAAAAAATGACGAGCTATTATTAAAACCTCCAAGCTGAAGATAAATAATCCGAAACTTTGCAAAGAAAAAAAGGGGTGATTTTGGCAACATTACGTCTCACCAGGGTCTAATACCTTCTGGTTCTGAAATAGATGTCATTCATTATCAGATATGGCTACCTAACATCAATAATAATACGAATAAAATAACTAATAATTGCGAGCAGTCTCTAATTAATCATGTTTACTAATAACTAATAACTAATGAATACTAAAACTGATAATAACAATTAACAAGTGAAAGTAATATTTGTTAATAGCGAAGGAAAGTAATATTTGTTAATAACGAAGGAAAGTAATATTTGTTAATAACTAATGAAAGTAATACATATTAATAGCTAATGAAAGTAATACATATTAATAGCTAATGAAAGTAATACATATTAATAACTAGAGAACGGATTTCCAGGTTCTAAAAAACGCTAAAATAGGTAGGCATTTAGGCCCTGAAAACAGTCAAAATAGGCTCTTAAATAGGCACTATAAATCAGGCTGGTTCTAATTTATTTTAATTTCTACACAATGGAATTTTGCAGCACAGTAACAAACTAGCAGTTATTCCATATTTTCGGTGGTTAATCGCAGATTTTCGGCGACAGTTCAGATCCTCCCTCACGGGGAGCCAATATGGCCGATAGAAAATCCGTCGGACCGAATGTAGCAGCTTATTTGACGGCTATTAATAACAGTTATTTCGAGTCGCAATAACGGTTAACGGCATATTTCCCGGGATCTTACCCATCAACCCCTTCTTCTCTAGTCACAGGTTGAAGTGGGAGGGATTCCTTGAATGGAAAACCTGCAGAAATCTCGAAAATCTTACCGAACGGCGTGGAAAAGGTCGAAATAGGCACTAATAGGTGCTAATAGACCATTTAGGTCCCAACACCCGAAATAGGCATTTTTAGGTTCTATAAAACTACGATTTTTGACGTCCTTGTGTTATGAAACGGATAGATATTTTGGTTCCGGTGTTCTGCCTACAAAAGAAAAAGTAGGTAAAAACCTAGAAATCCGTTCTCTATTAATAACTAATGAAAGTAATACATATTAATAACTAGGCTACAAATGTAACTAATGCTAACGAATAATTTCCATCCAATTGTTACTAATAACTATAATTAGGCTACGAATGTAACTAATGCTAAGTAATAACAAAATATTAACTAATGTCTAATATTAACTAATGACTAATACCAACTGATAACCAATAATAACAGCAATGATAACATGGATAATAACTGTAAACCAAACCCAAATAATAACGGACAAAATAACTATAAACGTCAATAATAGCTGATTAAATGATAATAGCAGTCCAATAGTATTGTCTGATTTGAACGATGTAAACAAAGCCTATGGTGATTCCATTCGGGTCAAATATTAGTAGCTAACACTATCGTTAACCAAGGAGAGTGAGTGTTCCAAAATCGACTGCTTAAAATAATATTGTTAGAGCAGCATCTGAGAGGAAAATTCTCAAACTGAATTCGGTTTTTTGCATCAATATCGTTATACAGTATTTCTGCGTAAGCAGAAATACCTATAACGAAATTAATGCACAATTTTAGACGGCGCCTTTAAGTTTAGACCGGTTGTTCATATACACAGACCTGCCGGTTGAATTCCGACGACTTTAAAGCTCGTACAGTGGAGTCTCTGGCATTTGGAGGGCAACAAATAAATGCACTTTGGCAACTATTTTCGTTTGTACGTACCTACCCCTCGACATGAGTACGCAGTGTTGACCCCGAAGTGGTGGGGGGCAAGCATAAGGTATAAACTTTGAGCCTCTGACGACAGAAAGAGCAGCTGTCCACAAAGCAAACTCTCCCCTAGTCGTGTAGTTGAAAAGCCTTGGATTTTAACCTCCCCCGCCCCCTCGCTTCATGAAAAAAAAAAACCCTTTACCTGAAAGCTGCAGGAATTTGTTGAAGGGGCGGGAGCTGAATGCTGACCTCAAGATGAATGTGGGCAGGAATAAGCCAGGCGGACTTTGTCAACTATACTCGGGGTCTGGATCTTATGGCGCACAAAGGAAGGCTCGATGTGGACCACCTTTTTCCGCCCCCCGCCCCTTGCCTCCCTTTTATGTTTTCTGTTATTGATACGAGCTGGGGGAATTCGTCTGGGGAATAACAGCATGATGAGAGAGGTTAGGCGAGTTCCTTGGCAAATATGGAGCAGGATCAAGCGATCCGTGGGCCAGAACGACGATCGGATGCCAATCTGCGCATCCATCTGCGCAAGGGGGCTGGATATGCGCAGACGAATGCGCAATGGCTCATTTGAACAAAACTGCGCATCCATCAGCGCAGGGGGGCTGGACATGCGTAGACGAATGCGCAAGGAGGCTGGACTATGCGCAGAAGGATGCGCCAGTGCATTTTAAGCAATTTGAGCATGCGTAGCTCTCAAACAGTTCGCGAGCACTTTAATTAATATTTATAGCAATGACGTTGCATATTACAAATGAGTTATAACGGCTGCAGAGTGACTATAGATGCGCATGATGGAGGGAAGAGGCTGGGGGAAAAAAAAAATCCCAATGAATTCGGCAAACTTTTCCGCTCTGGAAAATTATGGAACATGTCGGTTGTCAGGGGCATGTTAAGCAGATTACGCGAAAAACACTGCGTAAGCCCCCGTTGTGCGGGAGCTTGCTAAAAAAAAAACATCCCAACATAAAATGGGCGACTGTCGGTTTGCAATGACATCTGAGGGCGCAAATCCACTTCAACTTGCCTGAAAACATGGACGCCGGATTTGTAAATGGAGGTTACACACACACGCAGCGAGCTCTGTAACAATATAACCAAAAGTTTGCGTGACACGTTAACAAAATTTCGCGACAGTCTCGGTATTAGTTGGGATTAAGAATTAAGGGCTTATACTGGCATGGAGTTCACACTGTCATTTGGTCGTTGTCTTTAGGCTGGTTCACGCAGGGGTCGTTCTTGTTTTGTAGTCCAATGCCTTTAGAATCGACAAATCCGTACAAAGGACACACTGCGCATCTATTTGCGCAGGTAGGCCAGACCTACGCAGAACGATGCGCAGTGCTTTTTTTTTGGAAACTGCGCATCCATTTGCGCACGTGCTCAGAACGGTGCGCAGTGTGTGCTTCGAGCAATATGAGCATGCGGACACCTGCTGACTGACATCACCCGTCTTCTCCATCAGTGAAACCGGATGTGAGTGGCCATAAAGTAGTCCTTCTCTTGGCAGCCAACCTACTTCCCCTTTCCCTGGTGCCGCGAATGTGCTTCGGGGGCCGCATTGATTGGTCATTTGAGGCGAAGCATCTGGCGCCATCTTCTCCCTCCTTCCCTCCCTAAGAACTGCTAATTGGCGCCTCTTCCTGCTCCGGCCCAGCATAAATCTTTGCCGGAGGAATAAACACATTCTCCTTCAAGGATCGCAGCGTCAAAATAAGCCGTCGCATCAAAGTGGGCACCGAGCACAGGGTGGCCAACAGCTTTTGCAGCTTTGTCCTTTTCATTTTCTCGTCTCTCGCAATTAGCTCTTAGTTTTTTACTGGCTCCCGTCTGAGTAGGGAGCAAGAGTTGACCACAGCTTCCTTCAGAGATGATGCCAAAACCTCCGGATAATCAGCGCAAGTCTGCTGAGAGCATGTTTCAAAGAGAGGGCAATGCACAAAGTGAAAATGGCAATTTCGGGAATAGGCAAGGGGGAGGTTGTCTAGGGAGAGGGGGGGGGGGGCACCCGAACTTCAAAAGAAAACGGGAAGGGGGTGGAATGTTCAAAGTGTGCGATTAAAAAATTTGCGGCCTTTTTTTTTGGCGAGACTTTTTGCTACGAGAGAGCGAGAATCGAATGGACTTTTTTGTTGCACTTTTGCGAACCGGGTGTGCAAGTGCCGTTTTTTTTTTTGGCAAAGCTGCCAAAGTCAAATGGGGTGTTAGCGCTGATTAAACTTGAGAGGGAAACAATTCGGACGTTTTTACTCGGGGTTGCACGGATGCACATATGATGGGGAAGCGTAGCTGCTGGTTCGTACTAGCCACTAAAACAAAGTAGCAGCTTATATAACAAAAGTCAATTAAATAGAAGGGAATGTGGAAATAACTGGTCACATAAATAACAATTAATACAAAATAGCGGCGAATGGAAAATATAGGTGAATCTGAAAATAGTCCTGAGCGAACAGAAAAATGACAGTTTAGAAAGTAACAGTTAACAGGAGGTAACAGTTTAGAAAGTAACAGTTAACAGGAAATAACAGTTTAGAAAGTAAACGTTAACAGGAAATGACAGTTTAGAAAGTAACAGTTAACAGGAAGTAACAGGTTAGAAAGTAACAGTTAACAGGAAATAACAGTTTAGAAAGTAAACGTTAACAGGAAATGACAGTTTAGAAAGTAACAGTTAACAGGAAGTAACAGTTTAGAAAGTAACAGTTAACAGGAAGTAACAGTTTAGAAAGTAACAGTTAACAGGAAGTAACAGTTTAGAAAGTAACCGTTAAGTGGAAGTAACAGTTTAGAAAGTAACCGTTAAGTGGAAGTAACAGTTTAGAAAGTAAGAGTTAAGAGGAAGTAACAGTTTAGAAAGTAAGAGTTAAGAGGAAGTAACAGTTTAGAAAGTAACAGTTTAGAAAGTAACAGTTAACAGGAAGTAACAACTTAGAAAGAAAAAGTTAACAGGAAGTAACAGTTTAGAAAGTAAAAGTTAACAGGAAGTAACAGTTTAGAAAGTAACAGTTAACAGGAAGTAACAGGTTAGAAAGTAAAAGTTAACAGGAAGTAACAGTTTAGAAAGTAAAAGTTAACAGGAAGTAACAGTTTAGAAAGTAACCGTTAAGTGGAAGTAACAGTTTAGAAAGTAAAAGTTAACAGGAAGTAACAGTTTAGAAAGTAAAAGTTAACAGGAAGTAACAGTTTAGAAAGTAAAAGTTAACAGGAAGTAACAGTTTAGAAAGTAAAAGTTAACAGGAAATAATTTATACATAATAGCAGAGAATGAGAAAATGACAGTTAATGTGAAAATAGCGGTTAATTTGAAAACCACAGTTACAAAATAAAATAGCAGGTTTTTAGACAATAACAGTTAACAGGATGTGACAGTTAATACCAATAACAACGAATGATCAAATAACAGCTAATGTGAAAATAATGGTTAATATGAAAAATAATAGTGGGTGTGAAAATTAGTTTATAAAAATAACAGTTAACAGAAAGTTACAGTTAGTACCAATAACAGTAAACGATAAAATAGCGGTCAATATGAAAATCACAGTTAACAGGAAATACTCATTAATACCCAATGATATCAGTGAATGGAAAAAATATAGGAGTGCAAAAGAAAATAGCAGTCGATGTGAATATTGCAGTTTATAACAATAACTATTAACAGGAAATAACAGTTGATGCAAAATAGCAGATAATATGAAATAATGGCAGTTAGTTCAAAAGATCAGCTAATACAAAAAGAGACGGGATAAAAACAGATAATTAAAAATATGTTAATACAAAATAGAAGTTAATAGTTCTCGTGTAAGAGTCGTATAACGCTACACATTTTTCCCTGCGGACTTTTTGCTGTGTTGTCAAGTCGTGCTCTCGTCGTGTGTCTCTGAATACGAATTCCGACGGTTGTTTTTAGAAGTCTGCTACCTAAATCTGGGATTAGCGTGAACTTACCAACTATATGGGTGGAATTTTCGTCTCACTGCTAGTTACGGCTAACTATTAGTACCAGTACCAATGTTGGTAATGGTAACTACTAACTTAGCAGAACCAATGGTGGGAATGGTTACTACTAACTTAGCAGAACCAATGGTGGGAATGGTTACTACTAACGTAGCAGAACCAATGGTGGGAATGGTTACTACTAACGTAGCAGAACCAATGGTGGGAACGGTTACTACTAACTTAGCAGAACCAATGGTGGGAATGGTTACTACTAACTTAGCAGTAGCTAGTAGTGGGATGTGAGACGAAAATTCCACCCTATGTTTTTGCATGACATTTTGAAGCCTAATTTTTCCAAGTGGATCACAACCCTCCCTTGAAGAATCACCCTGTAGTTTTTCCTCCCTCATTCACATCCCATCAGTCTCTGGGCTGGCCCATTTGAATCTCCCCAGGCCTCCATCATCCGAGTCGGCAACGGGGCTTCAGGGCTCATTGGAATCATTTGTCACCTCATTTCACACTACCCCCCCCCTCCCACCTCCCTCAAAAAGAGAGAGCGAAAAAAAAGATGGGGAGCGAGGATTCCCTTCATTTAAGGCCCCGAGACATTTAAAAGTGACTAGAGATTTTAAGGTAATTGATTTATTCGCCAGCGCTCATTTGTCGCCAGATTTAAAGGCTTTTGCTTGCTCGCGACTTATGAGCGAATTCTTTCTCTCGCTTGCAGGGTTGCCGCAGTGATTTATTCCCCCTGTCGTTGCAGGGACTTCCGGCTGGATTCCCCACCCTCAAATTGGGCTTTCCAGGAGTTGAGGGAAGGAGAGGGAGCGAGGAGGGGAGAGACTATTTTACCTTCCTCTCTCTGTATATAAAGCCTGTTATTTGAGGCTTCATTTCACACCTTCTGATTGGCTTTCTAAGTCAGCGTTTGAAGCATTGAGCCAATGTAATTCTTGGATTTGCACAAACCACTCGAATTCATGTAGGTAGCTTGATTAGTGTGGGCCAGAAGTACTTTATGTAGGAAGAAACGCGATCGAGGCGCCACTGAGACGCCAGGAGCCTGTCAGAGGCGGCCAAATAATTTCATTAAAAAATTGCATGGATGAAGCTTGGAATTAGACGCGGTCGAGACGCGTTCGAAACGTCTAGGAGCCCGTTCACGAGGTAACCCAATAGTTTCAGAGATCATAGGTGAATATTGCACGTAGACGCGATCGAAACGCGGTCCAAACGCTGTCGACCGATCCTAGTCGCGTCTGAATAGCTTATGAGCGACTCTCAACCATGACTGGCAGTTTAGAAGCTACTCATATTGCCCTCCTATATGGGGCAAAAAAAGCATCTGCACATTTCTGTCCCAGTGTGTATATGCGTCTTTTTCCATATGAGACCGTCACGGGCCACGCATGCGCAATTCTGCCGTCAGATGTAAGAAGACCGTAACTCAAAAACAAGTAAGGGTGAAAGTCGCATGCACGCCCTGCACTAATCCCCTCTGAGTCAGGAGGGATAAGTCCAGGTCATGCTTGCGACTTTCGCCCTAACTGGTTTTTTGAGTTACGGTCTTCTTACATCTGACGGCAGAATTGTGAATGATTGGTCCGGATTTATTATGAACGTCCAGAACCATGCATTTTTGAGAGGCTGTGCTTGGACGTATCTGAATCGCAGTTAAGATGAGATGGGCTCGAAAGTGAAGCTCAAACAATCTCATGTGAGCTTGTTTACGAAAAGAGCGGCTGGGGCTGCTGTAATGGTAACAAGGATGGAGTGAAGGTAGAGCTGTAAGTGGCGGAGGAAGAAGGCAAAGTTTGCTTGGCAGCAAGGGCTTGGAAAAGGCAAAGTTTGTTCAGCAGCTGGCGAGGTTTGTTCTTTAGGGGGGGCCAGCCGGAGACGAAGGAACCTCTCTTTTTTCGGTCACGTGATTTTGCTTTTGTGTCTCCCCCCCCCCCCTCCTCCTCCTCCTCTTTCCACATGTCTGGCCTTGCCCACCAGTCACAAAACTCAAACACCCAGGGGAAATACACGGCCGGAATTACTTATGGCTGCCTGGGTTGACCGGTCGGGCCAGAAATGTCACTGGTTGGCTCATCTTGTATGAATCATGTCCGCTCGAAGTAACCTCATGCGTTGTCAGCAGTTGTCAGTTATTTCGTAGTTAAAAAGCCATACTTGTTGGACGTTATCCTAGTTACACGCTATTCTTGTTGGACGTTATCCTCGTTAAACGCTATGTTGGTTAGACCGCATTCTAGTTAAGACAGAGTTAAGAGCTATTCTGGTTGGACGTTATCCTCGTTAAACGCTGTTTCGGTTAGACGTTATTCTAATGAAACGCTATTTTGATTAGACGTTATTCTAATGAAACGCTATTTTGATTAGACGTTATTCTAATGAAACGCTATTGTGATTAGACGTTATTATAATGAAACGCTAATTTGGTTAGACGTTATTCTAATGAAACGCTATTTTGATTAGACGTTATTCTAATGAAACGCTAATTTGGTTAGACGTTATTCTAATGAAACGCTATTTTGGTTAGACGTTATTCTAATGAAACGCTATTTTGGTTAGACGCTATTCTAATGAAACGCTATTCTGGTTGAACGTTATTCTTTTTTGAGCGCTATTATAATCCGACGATTATACATAAATGCTGTTCTGATTATACGTTGTTTTAGCTAACCGTTATTCATGATGGACGTGATTTTAGTTAAACGTTGCTATGGTTTTAGTTACATTCTTATTGAACGTTATTATGGTTAAGCGCTATTATGGTTGGACGTGAGTCTTAGTTAAACTATTTTAGGCTCGACATTATTCTTGTTATAGCCTATTCTTATTGGACATTATTTGAGTTAACCGTTATTCCGGGCTATTCTTATTGGTCGTTATTTTATTTAAACGCTATTATCATTAGACGTTATTCTAGGCAGACGCTATGGAAAGCAGAAAACTAGTGTATTAGTTGCAAAAGTGGCGATTTGGCTATAACAGACCTCGGTTATAACAGACGTGGTCCCTTGAAGTCTGTTATATCCGGAGTCAACTGTATTTATAGTAATAAAATTATCAGGGGTAGATATTTTTTAAAGATGTGCATGCAAATGTTTTTGCCAAAATTCTACAAGCATGCTCTTAACTACGGTTCTCTAAAGTGACACAACCTGCAGGGCACATACACTGTGCTAGAATATATTGTTCTTGTAGAAGGCTCAGTCAACTCGTAACGTCAACAAACATGTTTCTTTGGGTGACACGTCTGGATAAGAATGTCTGCAGCTCTTTTTCGGCTTGCTCTTGTAACTTTAAAAGCACGACTTGATAAGAATTTTTCACCCGAATGTAGTGACGGGGGTCTTAAAAATAATACACTAAGCAGACTTGTGCAGAATTAAGTCTGGGCTGAGATGATTTTTTGGGGGCAGTTTTGATAGCTGGAAAAACGGAAATTTATTTAGAGAGAAGCAAATGCACGACTTCAAGTCACCGAGTGTGAAATATTAATCCGGAATTCCTGTCTTCAAGCTGAAAGAAATGCTTCAAATGGAATATACGTATTATTGTTCTTCTTTACCAGGAAAATATACCGTATAAAAATACTTCCTGTGGAACGTTATCGACGATATATCCTGTAACTGTTATTCCGATCAGACGTGATTATGATGCAACTTCTATTCCAACCGGACGTTATTAGTATAAGGTAGCCGTTATTCCGATCAGACGCTATTATTATACATCCGTTATTCGGATAAGACGTTACTTTTTGTGACCGTTATTTCCATCAGATATTTTTTATAGCCGTTATCCCAATATGACGTTATTAAGTAACCGTAATTTCAATCAGACGTTATATGTAGCCGTTATTATGATGAGACGACTCTTCATTTTAAAAGCAGTTATCCCTATCTGACATTATTAAGTAACAGTTATTTCAATCATACATTATGTAGCCGTTATTCCGATGAGAGGCTATTTATTTTAAAGCCGCGTTATTCGGATAAGACGTTAATTGCTTTGTAACCGTTATTCCGATGAGAGGCTATTTATTTTAAAGCTGCGTTATTCGGATAAGACGTTAATTGTTTTGTAACCGTTATTCCGATGAAATATTATTGTTTCATAGCCGTTATCCCAATCTCAATCTGACGTTATTAAGTAACCGTTATTTCAATCTGACGTTATTAAGTAACCGTTATTTCAATCTGACGTTATTAAGTAACCGTTATTTCAATCTGACGTTATTAAGTAACCGTTATTTCAATCTGACGTTATTAAGTAACCGTTATTTCAATCTGACGTTATTAAGTAACCGTTATTTCAATCTGACGTTATTAAGTAACCGTTATTTCAATCTGATGATATTATGTAGCCGAGTTATTCTGACAAGACGTTATGTAACCTTTATTCAGATCATGATTAACCGATGTAACCGACCAGGCGTTATTATAATAATTCTATCCGTTATTCCAATTCGACAATCTTATTACAACATTGTTATTCCGATAAGACGTTATTACTTTGTAACAGCTATTCCAATCAGACATCATTATGTATGACCGCTATTTCGATGAGCTGTTTTGTTGATGGGTTATTTGGATGCGACGTTCTTCTAAATGAACTGTTATTCCCGTTATATGCTATATTTCGGCTTTATTTGATACCCATTTGATGCCCCCCCCCCCNCCCCCCCCCCCCTTTTTTTTTTCCAGATGTGCAACGTTGTTACTGGGACGTGCGTCGCATCGGAGCTTCGCCACGCACTTAGACTGGAGGTAATTTCATGTGTTTCCGTTGAAGTGCAGGTGATGAGCGTGGGTGCTGGGTGAGGGGGAGAGGGGGATTATTCCGCGTGTGTGACGCACACCCCAGTGGACTGTGTCCACACGGTTGGCATCATCGGTTGGAACCAGAGCAAATCCGAAAGCGAGTGGCCCACCCCACGGAATGGCCGAATTTAAAAAAAATCCCTCCGGACGGTCCTTGCCCAAACTGGACGCATCCAAAATGTGGACGGACTCCGATTGGAGCGAGGCTTGCATTTAGTCCTAATAGACATAGATCTCTCTCTCTTTTTTTACAGTCTGCCATCGCCTGGCCACGCTGCTTGATAAAGCCTGAGCCGCAAACAGATTTGGGAATAAACTTTCTACCCCTCCACCCACCCTCTCTCTGCAAAGGGGTGCTGTTTAAACAATCATCCGTGCATGAATATGTGAACAAATATGGGGCGGCAAATGGGCATGGGGCTGAAGCCAGGCTCACTCAATATTCACATGCACGTTGCTTTATCGGGTTCATCTCTAGCCTAGTCGCAGGTTGCCAGACCAATGGATTGTTCTGTCTAGACCTATAGAGGAGATCTGGCACGTTTAAAACTCCCGCCCTTTTGTTGATAGACTTCCAGGAGGTACCAGGTGCAATGGAGAATACACGATTTATTCCACATCTGGTAATCATGCTACGTATGGTTACCAGGTGGAATAAACAGTATTTTCCGCGACTGTGCCTATAGGCCCCCGGGCAAAGAGCTTATACTAGGAAGAGTGGAAAAAACGGTTTCCAAGCGTCGCCACTTTTTTGCCAGTTGTTTGGCCAACGTGTTTTGCTGTTGGCTCACTACGCGGCGCCACTAGGCGGCACCGTCGAGTGCTGTCGAGAGGAATTTCAATAAACTGTGTTGATTTAATATCAAGAGGCACATAATTAAGAGTTATAAATCTAAAAACTGACCAATATGAGGTCGTATGCGGTTAAGGCACTAATTTTGGACCCGAAACTGATATTCGACGCAGCTTGCCACCCTGCACCTAACAATCCAAATAATCACCTCGTTGCTTAGAAATCACGTTCGAATTTTGAAATAGAACAAGTTCCAAGGCCGGCATAGTGGGGCGTAGACGGTCGGGGGTTGGGTGCCGAGTGCTACTACTGCTGTTCGCGCACGGGGTCTCGGATCGCATTCTTTTCATTACCGAAGGACCCTCCACGGCTCTCGAGTTCACGGTAGCCTATAGAAGAACAACCCCGACCCGCCACAAGATGGACATAGCAGCGGGGGGTACATCTTCCTGTCATGACCATGTTCAGCATCATGACCAGTGTGTACAGTAGCCTACCGTGGTGTGTATTGTATAGCGCAGAGTGTGGGATTATTGTAGTGGCAATAAACTTCTGGCAAACAATTTGCTTTTCGTGATGGTATTTTATTCACAGGTCTTCTACATCGTGTTTTGTCGTCAATTTTTACACCAACGAGAGTATACGAGTGCTTATAGCTTATTTCCAACCTCTGGGGCTTTTATTGCCATATTTCCGGCACTGCCTCGATCTACCGTATTGTAAAATACAGTATCGAGTTTCGCTGTCGACTCGCCAGGTGGCAGGTCAGTCGATTGGCGACACGGTTGCTATGCTACCAGCTGTTTTTTCCACTCTTCCTAGTATAAGCTCTTTGCCCCCGGGGTTATGGCAGAGTAGGGCGGTAAAGGGAAATAGGAAAGGGACATACCGACAATCTTTACTTTTTATATACAGGGCACAGTAAGATTTATTTATTTATTTATTTACAAGCGACGCACGTGGCCTGGTAACCATGCCAGGTATACCTTGCATGGTTACCAGGTGGAATAAATAGTATTTTCCGCGACTGTGCCTATAGGCCCCCGGGGTTATGGCAGAGTAGGGCGGTAAAGGGAAATAGGAATGGGACATACCGACAATCTTTACTTTTTATATACAGGGCACAGTAAGATTTATTTATTTATTTATTTATTTACAAGCGACGCACGTGGCCTGAATTGGATCTAAAATGGACAAACAAACAAACATTGCCATTTACTACTTGTAGCAGCGGAGCCCGTTCTTCTGACGGCCTGTTTTCTTGGTAATGTATAATCAACAACTATAAATATTGTTTTTTTGATGCCATGTTAACCTGTTTCCATGGACAAACAAGCAAACGAACTTTTCCTTATACAGTATGATTTATTTATTTATTTATTTATTTATTTATTTATTTATTTATTTATTTATTTATTCGATACTGGTTTGGCGCAGAATTTCTAAAATGAATGGGTCCACTTATAAAATAGTCGTGGGTGTAAATATAACGCGGTGTGCTTGGAACCGAGTCGAATTGCGAGAGTGGGTTTTGGGGCCAGCCAACCCTGGGCATTGTTTGCACCATGGCTGCTAATTGCAAGAAATGCACTTCCACATCCCTCCCACTCTCCCTGTACAGTATATACATCCAGTTCATACACACACATATATATGCACTCTCACACACACACTCCCCAGGGAGTTGGGGGGTTGGAAATGGCGAATTTTGGAGGGCGACTAATTATGCCGCGACCTTGACCCGGATATGACCTTGAAGCTAATTAATGCGGAATTACAGCTCTGCTTTTAGTTGCTGTAAAAAGTGTCATCTGGCTCACCCTGTAATACTGCGCAGCAAGAAGACGAAATAATGAACAAGGCGTGGGAGGTAGGCTACTTTAATATTTAATCAGGATTAAATAAATAGGGGCAGGCTAAAAGTGTTGACTGTTACATGAATAGGCCAGTGTAAAACATGTTGCGCAGTAACTATTTTCGTTGCCTTATATATTATTAGCTACTAGTTTCCCCGTTTGCCAAAACTAGGGCTGTCTACATAGTACCATATGGCTCACACAGATGGCGCATCTGCCCACTACTGTTGGGACAAGTAGTATAGCGCCCTGGTGGACTTTGTCCGCGGAGTGACTCATCACCAACGTGCATGTAGTACTACTTTCTCCCTGAGAGACGCAGGAGTGTGCACATGGAGAGTCTATGCGTCAACTGGTAGTGGCATATCGTACTACAGACCTACAGTACGTCCAAGTTGGGGGGGGGGGTGGGCCAAGCAGTGTTGCCAAATATAAGTAAATTATTATTCGGAGCAAGTCTTCTAAGTATGTATGCCGTTTTTTCCCCTTCAAATTGTTGTAATCAGGCCACACCATCTAGCAGGCATTAAATTAGCGAAAATGAACGAGCTTCTTGACAGTTCGCGTGTCGACTCAGTTTCACCCGAGGCACACTGAATGACCAGTCAACTAGTGGACACTTTTTTTTTGTGCATGTGGGACACGCGGTTGGCTCGATATGACTTGACCAGCTCCGGCGGGAACTGCCAACCGAAACACACTCCCCGGAAAAAAAAATTAGCGCGCTAATTAATTGCGGTGGTGATTCTGGCAATGGAAGAGCTGTTCTCCCAGAGCTAGGACTATCAAATTCTGTTGCCAGGTTATCATATTTTTATTTTTCACTGCAGGTGAATTCGAGGGGACTAAAAAGTGATGAGAACAAAGGGCGATGCGGCACTACAGGGTGAGGCCAAATATACCGAAACATATCTGGTTTGCTATGGAATAAAGTATGGGGCAAATTTTAAAGGCCTTCAATCGCTCTTGTCAAAGCCACAACAACGTTCATTGAGCGGCACACATAGCTGGCGGATTAGCTCCCGCTTGCTTGCATTGATTTAAAAATCATGCTGGGCGACGAACCGTGCCCGACAGGGCCACAACAAAGGACAGTAGGGCTACTGGTGCGGTGAGGAAAAGCCATACAGCAACACCAAGATAAATGGCACCTCTATAACTCCATATTAGTGCACACAATTGAGCCTGAAAATTCTATAGATGAATTTTTTTAAATGAGCGCAACCTAGTCAGTTCGCGCAAATTGTTTCCAACACTAAGCTTGACGGGGTAACAATATGGCCGACATTTGCGATGTTGACAAGTCTCTGGAAGGCTACTGGGGTTAATTGAGGAGTAACTGTGCAACGTCGTTGCTGTCGGAACAATGGACTTGCGCGAGTGTGTGTGGACGCGTCTTTTGCTATCCTTGTGAGGAATTTTTGACGCGTTTTTCCTATCCTTGTGAGGAATTTTGTCATTACGAGGTAGTTTTCCTGTACCTCATAGTGAACACACGCCTCACAAGGATAGGGAAAAATCGAAACAATACCTCATAAAGAGAGTAAAAATATATTTCGCCAAAATTTCGCGTGTTTCCTTGTAGGTTAGGTTAGGTTCGGTTAGTTTTAAATTTTAAATTTTGGAAAAACCTCACAAGGATAGGAATGCGCGCCTGTGTGCGCACTCGGTTGTGTCTGTAAAAAACATTCATCTATAATTTGTATGGAGCGTTGTCATGGCGGCCCGGTTCTTTAATAAATTTGTAGCAAAAACGAGAGTGTAATGAAAATAGCTACTAATTTTTGTCGAGTGCATGAGTTTGACATTTACTGGCACACGACACGACATTTTTTGGGGGGAGACACACCCCAATCTACAGTAGGTGCAAGGAATAACGTCATGTGTAGCATCATATACAGGGTTAAACATTTTTTTTTCAAACCATATTTTTCACCACTTGTATGTGAGTCGCAGTGAATCACCCTGTAGTCGTCAGTGGCCCACCCGAGACCCTCGATCCTGTAATGCCCCTCCAAAAAATGTCTACAGGGCCGCCCCTGGGTCCCAAGGGACACACCTTTGCCGATGCATCACTATTTCCATCCCCCCCCTTCCCTATAAACCCCTGGTATATTACCTTAACCGGAGCTTCAACCGCTTTTCCTTTTCATTACACCCGCTTTTTCCCCTGAACGTAATATTCACTTTATTACGGATATTGCGTGTCATCTCGTTTTTTTTTTGGGAGGCCAGAGTTACAGCTGGGAGGTTATTTGCATATTGCCAAGGGGACTGGAGAGGTCAGAGTCATCATGTACAGGGTGTGTCATCAATGTTGGGTCATTTTGCCACAAATATTGGGAAAAGAACTGTGGAACAAAAGGTGTCATTCGCATAAAATCTCGTTGCTGAAATTTTGCCAAAATTTCGCTCGATGTAATTCATTTATAGTATAGTCCGTAATCGTGCTAATACCTGTAGGTGTTAGTGAACGCGTCTCGAACGAGTGAAACAGGCTGAGAAAATGTACCAAAATTATATATATATATATATATATATATATATATATATATATATATATATATATATATATATATATATATAAAAGAAATCATTGCATGTTCAAAGGCGCAGTTGGCTGCCATGTATTTAAAACAAAATTTAAAACGATCAGGCCTGAGGGAACTGCTATAAAACGAGTGAATGAATTATTTATAGCGTTTTAAAAAGTGACTAATGTACTGTACATCCATTGTTTACACAGATGGTTTAGAATTCCATTTTTTTAAGAAAAAGGCAAAAAAATAATATTGTTTTAGTTTTTTACTCAGAGCTGTACATATTCTGCCATTAAAAATTAACTGTAGTTTTTAACTGTTTGTTCCTGAAAAATTGCAGAGTTGGAAATGAATCGCACTCGTGGAACCTTCCATTCAAATGTCTAAAACAAGTATACTTATAATATAATTATAATAATATCATACCCCGTTATCAGCCGGCGGCTCTTTAGGGGGGGATGCGAGTTTTGTTTTGACTGGAACCCTTTCTTTGCATTTTTACTTCGCTTTTGGGGATAGGATAGGGACGGAACGAAGCGGCTGTGGCCTATTGTTTTAGGAAACAACCCCGACATTTACCTGGAGGGACCGTGGGAAACCACAGAAAACCACGGTTAGGGTTGCCGGCCCCGGGGATCGAACCCAGGACCTCCTGATTACCAGTCGGATACCATATCCCTTCCGCCACCACTGATTCGGTGTCTAAAACAAGTATGGTAGCCTACTGCGCCATATAACCAGACATTAACGTTCGGTTTATCATTTAACTGACAGTTCACAGCTATAGCCTTGGTTTACCTTACGTGATATCCGTTATTCTGTCATAATTTGTTATTAATGGAATAATGGCATTTTTCATCATAATCATGTTTTTTGATCAGGAAATATTAATACAATGAAATATTATAACTATATGCCAGTTAGAGAAACAGCATAATGCAAATAATAATTTTTGCTGCATTGTACTGTAGGCCTACTTAGTACACTGCTGAAATGTAAAACTATATAGCACAGAGTGCATCAAAAATTGGAGCACTTATCCCTTGAAAACACACACTTTATTATGCATGTACACTATATTAAATGACAAAAGATTGAAATTGATATATTTTTAATTAATATGATTCAACTATATCAATAGCCAATTTGAACGCCCTTTGTCCTAAAATACCGTATTTAAACACAGAAGTGTAAATGATGTCGAGAGCTGGCCGATTTTCAGTAATTAGAGCATTCGTAATGAACATCTGTAAATAAATACCTAAATGCCGAAATTAAACTTTCATTTAATTTTCGGCTTGAACATTTTTTTTCACCCCACTTGATTACATACGCAATATAACTAGCGCATCATTTTGACGTGCACTGTGCATATATTAAAAATAATATTCGCTTTTTACATAGTTTGTCCATTATGAACGCTTAATCGTGTTTAGACTGGGCAAATATGTCGGCAAACATCAATGTTTCATTCTGCTATAGTTTTACTCTTTTTTTGTTAGTTTGTAATGGTTTTGCTCCAACTCATTATTATGCTATTTACGTTTAGATTTTTGTATATTTTTTATTGTCATAATTAGAGTTTTTATTCATTTTGCAATTATTTTTCATATTGTTTACTTTTACTGTTATTATTTTGTAACTTATTTGAAGGGATCGGACTGAAAACATGTTATTAACAACAGCTGAGTACAAAGTACTACTGATCGCATTCCTCTGGCGGCTAACACATTTTTCCCAAACCCTTCCATTACAGTATATTCACAATATTATTATTCACACATTATATTTATTTTGTAATCAAATTTATGATCCTAATTATTGTTATTTTAAAATTATTTTTACAATTAATTTATTTTATAACATGTTGATCTTATTTCGTAATTATTTTATTTTATAATATGTTGATCTTATTTCGTAATTATTTTATTTTATAATATGTTGATCTTATTTCGTAATTATTTTATTTTATAATATGTTGATCTTATTTCGTAATTATTTTATTTTATAATATGTTGATCTTATTTCGTAATTATTTTATTTTATAATATGTTGATCTTATTTCGTAATTAATATATTACCATAATTTATTTTCATAATTCACTCCTTATACCAATTCATTTATTATACTGATTAATTTTTTTATAAATTTCATTTCTTTTATAATACATTTATTACAGTTTCTTCATAGAAAAAATGTATTATAGAACGGCTGTCCGTCCGTCTGTCTGTGGACAGGTATCAGGGGCTAAACCGCATTAGATAACGACAACGGGTTTTCTGATTCGGATTCAGCAGACGCTAAATAGCCTCCTGAGACTCCTGGTACAGTATACTGTACCTTTGTTTTTTCCAGCACTTTCTGACTAACTCAAACGCGTAAGGTACGGTACAGTATACTGTACTCCGGGTCTCAGGAGGATAGGTACCAAGGTCAACTTCCGGTGACCGGCTACTTCCGGGTTTTCGGGTTCCCTCTGTCCACAAAGGATTTAGAAATTATTTTCCTTAGGCTATTTGTCAACGGAAAATGAAACTGACAAGATTCTATGCCATTGTTATCCAATATTTGAATTTGAGACAAAAAGTCTACTCGAATCACGCTCGCGTGATTTGCCAATATTGGTTTTAATTCATTTATTGTAATACTACATAAGTTAACTGATATTTAAGCATCCAAACCAGCCGTACGGAAACCGGGAAATGAAACGTATCGTATGTGCCAGAGTAATTGAAAAGTAGGGAAGAAGATCGAGTGTCTAGCAGTGTGGCCAGACGAGAGAAGAGAAGAGGAAGTTGAGTTGTCGCGTTTGATGGTCAGGGTTGGAGATAGAGAGTTTGGGGGGAGTGAGGGAGGGACATTCCCCCGGAGATCTTCCCCCCCCCCCCCCCCCNTCCGGAGACTGTCCCCTGGAGTTTCTGGTCCTCCAGGGAGCCTGCCTTCTCTTGTCCCAATCAGGCCGCAAGTGTCCTCTGGCCCCCCCGAGCTTCTGTCCACCTATCTGTGCAGCTGCAACGAGAGCACCCTTTCCACCCACCACGTCGAATGGGTGGGGGATAGGAGGACGAAGGAGGATCCGGGGAGATTGGATCCGGGAAGGATCCGTCCAAATGAAACAGCCGTTTTCTTTCTCCAGGAGTGCCAACGCTGCTCTCTCGTGTAATTGCGACAGGGCAACCACGTCCTTCTAATTCCTTCTGCTTCCGACACTACCAGGCCACGACACTAACTCCAACTTTAATTCTACCAGCTAATACTTTTGACAACCACTAGCTAGTAGCTATGCAAAAACTAGCTCATTAAAATATTCATCTTCTAATAGGCCTTTATATAAAAGACAAAGTTTGTTGGTTGGTCTGTCCAAGTTTGGTTTCCATGTCAACCGGTTAGCGTGGCAACAAACAGGCCGTGAGAAGAACGGGCTCTGCTGCTAGTCATATATGGTATAGGAAGACTTGTTCGTGCCTTTGTTTGTCCGGGATGAGTCACAAGATAGGTTCATGTAGTACTGCTGCCCCTCACACGACCCTGAGAGTGGAAGTAGTGAGCAGATGCGCCATGTATGTGAGGGATATGGTATACAACGTATAGACATGGGGGGAAGTGTTGCCAAGTTTAGGCAAGGAAATATATCTTCCGATACTATCGGAGATACGTCACTGATTCCAACCTAATTAGCAACTACAATACTTTTAACCACTGAAAATAACACTGCAAAAGTAATTGTTACCAATAAACAGATTAGTCCCAAAAATTGCACAAATATCTTCGGATCCAAACACTGCCGGAGGAGCTGACGTCACTAATTCCTATCTCCAGTAATATTAGCAGCTAATACTTTTGACAACTAACTGATTTAGAATAAGCGGCTTGGTGGCTTTTTTTCTGCACATTTCGTCACTCGCTCTAATTCGGGGCTGCACTTCATTAGCAATGAAATCTAGTGACTGGCAGGGGCCTATCATGTACTATGAATGGTCCTGCAGTCACGTGAACGGTTGGTTGGCAGATAGTTCCTACCGCATAGCCCCGGGGCTGCATTTCTTAGCCATGGCGAGTGACGTGCTCGATTCAAAAAATAATATATCAATCAGTTTGACACATTGTTGAAGGTTCGCACCGGTCGAATGGACATGTCGCATTAATGCTTGACGAGAATGGCACGCACGGCTCTCAACCCACGATCAAATATTTCCTGGCCCTACAACTGGGCACACTATACTATAGTTGGCCGGTGGCTTTGAAGAACTGTGATGAAACGGCATCTCTCCATCACAGTTGCCAGCTGAGGAGTCTCACTTGGAATGGCTTCTCTCCCTCAAAATTGCCAGATGAACATAAATATATTGTTTCCCTCACAGTAATGTTGCCAGCTGAGGAGTTTCATTAAAATGGCTTCTCTCCATCAGTTTCCAGATAAGTTTCACTAGAATGGTTTTTCTCCTTCAGAATTGCCAGATGAACAGTTTTACTGGGATATATGATCCCCATCACAGTTACCAGACGCGCAGTCTCACTGGAATGGCTTCTCTCCCTCAGAATTGCCAGCTGAGCATCTCACTGGAATGGCTTCTCTCCCGGAAAATTGCCAGATAAACAGTTTAACTGGAACATCTTCTCTCCACAGTTGCCAGATGAGAAGTTTCACTACAAGTAGTTCTCTCCCTCAAAATTGTCAGCTGAGCAGTTTTACTGGAATGGCTTCTCTTCCTCAGAATTGCCAGATGAACAGTTTTACAGTAGTATCTTCTCTCCATCACAGTTACCAGACGCGCAGTTTTACTAGAATGGCTTCTCTCCTTCAGAATTGCCATCTGGGCAGTATCACTGGAATGGCTTCTCCTTCCAGTCTTACCATGTCATGCCAACCAAAATTTTCTCCCTGCAGTGTTACCAGACCACCCTGCTTGAGTGTCTTCTTCCAGGGTGACCAGATGACCAAGTATCAGATGTAAGTGCCCGAGTGGACATGTCGCGGGTTTTATCCTCGAGCCACAACACATAGAAACAGGTGCAGACGACGTGCCTAATTGGCTGTCATCCCTCAAATCCGGAGAAGGAAAAGTGGGGCGTGTCCTAAAGTGTCCCCCTCGCCCAAGTAATTAGGTTTCGGTTCTTCCCCTGGGGTAAGGGATAACCTATCTGCTCAATCCCCCCTTACATCTTCCAAATGTATATAACCCACCCCTGGGCCTAACACACATACAGGGTGGTGCACTGTTGGCTACCCTGGACGTCTGGAACAATCTCAGTTGGCTATCATGTGACTATTGGCTACCCTTCGCCTTTGGACTACCTGTCATGGCGGCCCTAAGGGGTTTAAACTTACGAGTTATCTTTTCTCCATGAGGAAAATGCAACTTACTGTCACTGAACTGCCTGTTATAGTGAGAGTGGACCACCCTGTGCGTCAGAATGCCTGAGTCACCTGGGTGTTGACTAAGGTAGTATCAGTTTTTTTTTTGGGGGGGGGGGGTCTGAATCACCGGAAGGAAGGCTCTCACACCTTGCCTCTTTTTGTGAGGGAAAGACCCTTGACTATCATCTGGGTTATTGAATTGATTATAGAGGCGACTAACTGCATTGGGAGGGGTGGAAAGAAGGATTAATACCCCCCTCCCAAAAATGGATTGTTGCGGGTGACATTGGTGACAGGACGCGGCTGATACACATCTTGTCTAATCATGGAAAAAGAATAAGAGAATATATTTGCATTTATCAATATTTATCAAAATATTGTATTATAGTGGCTCGGGTGAATGACCCTTACGATAATAATTGGTGCTTGAACCGAATGTAAACAAGCCATGATCCCATCTCTGAAAAATACAGGTCATGACCTCCCCCTTCCCACTGTATTACCTTCAAGGCAAAACAAGCCACTCGGGCTTACATTTCGCGAATGAAATGCTGCATTTTGTCTCTTTTTTTTACCCCCTCTCTTCATTTTTCGCAAACGGAATTTTTATTGAGCGAGTTGTAAACAAGCTGTTTGGGCTCGCAAAAAAGAGAGAGAGAGAAGCTCCATCTATATTTTCTGCAACCGATTCTCTGCAAAATTACCCCCCAAGGTAGATCCGCGAAAAAATTGTTAGCATGTAACACGACTTGATGATTACAATTGACTAATGATCGCAAATTTTCTCTGAAAATGTGACGCGTCACAGTCATGTCGAGTTGAATTTTCGCAAAACGTATTTTCGCAATCTGGTTACACCTTGAAAGGTTGTTAGTACGACACGTACAGCATAACTTTTATGGGCCACCTTTGATTACGACATTCAAGTCGACTTACCCTGTAAATAATTTTGGGAGCTGTGCAATTATGGGTACTCTCGTGCCGACTGGAGTGCGTGAGACACGAGTAATTATTGTCGGTGTACAAAGTTGATACCGTTAAGTGTAAGTGCTCAACAAGTGATACCGTAATCTTACAACTGTGACAGGGAGGGATTGGGTTCATGCACAATAAGTGAGCACAAGAGGGTCGGACGCGGTCGAGACGCGGTCGAAACAAGTTGAAGACACGATTGAAATTATTTACTACAATATCGTACAAGAGAGGTTCATGCACAGTAGGTGATTATCAGAGGGCCGGACGCGGTCGAGACGCGGTCGAAACACGATCGAAACACGGTCGAGACGCGGTCGAAACACGCTGAAGATGCGATAGAAATTATTTACTACAATATCGCACAAGAGAGGTTCATGCACAGTAGGTGATTATCAGAGGGCCGGACGCGGTCGGACGCCTCGAGACGCGGTCGAAACACATTGAAGACACGATTGAAATTATTTACTACAAGATCGGACAAGAGAGGTTTATGCACAGTAGGTGATTATTACGAGAGGGTCGGACGCGGTCGAGACGCGGTCGAAACACGATCGAAACAAGGTCAAGACGCGGTCGAAACACATTGAAGACGTTATTGAAATTTATTCACTACAAGATTGGACAAGAGAGGTTCATGCACAGTAGGTGATTATCAGAGGGCCGGACGCGGTTGAGACGCGGTCGAGACGCGGTCTGAACGTGGTCGAGATTACTCCAAGAGAATCAAATGTCTTGCCGGCCTAATTTTGACCGCGTTTGGAGCGCGTCTGGGGGCCATCTAGTTGAAATTAACGCAGACTACCAGGTAGCCATGAGCCTACAAGTAGCATTTAACCGGTCGACTTGGCAGTAGAAAGACACACTTGGGGATCAATATTTTAATTTAAAAGTAATTAAAATATTAAAAAACATAAAATCATAATAATCATATTGGCACATTATTTTTAAAAGATTAAAGAAATTTTAAACTGAGGACATTTTTTTTGAAACGTTCATTTTTTGAATTTTATCAACATTGATGATCTTTGTTTACCAATAATTTTTCTTTGTTATTTTTTGTTTGTTGATTTTTAATTACATGTTTGTTAATTGTTGTTTGTGGTTTTTGTTAATAATTAATATGGGATTCCAAGTTTTTTGCTCATTTTTGTTTGTGTGTTTTTTAACTAATTTTGCTGGTAATTTTTGTTGATTAATTTTGTTTTGCTAATTGTTGCACTAGTTGGGTTGTTTGCTAATTCTGTTTGTAATTTTTGTTATTTAATTTTTGATTTTAAGTTTGCGCTCATTTTTGCGTGTGGTTTTTGTTTGCTCATTTTGTTGCAAAAAATTTATTTTTGAGAATGTTGCACTACCGGTAATTTTTTTGTTAATTATGCTTTACTTATCTTTGATTGAAACTTTGTTTACTTATCTTTGATTGAAACTTTGTTTACTTATCTTTGATTGAAACTTTGTTTACTTATTTTTGATTAAAACTTTGCTTATTTTTGATTGAAATTTTTGTTACTTAATTTTTGATTTTAGGTTTGTGCTAATTTTTGCGTGTGGTTTTTTTTGCTCATTTTTTGCATTTTTTTTGAGAATGTTGCACGCATTTTTTTGTTAATTAGGCTTTACTTATCTTTGATTGAAACTTTGTTTGCTTATTTTGATTGAAATTTTTGTTAATTAATTTTTGATTTTAGGTTTGTGCTCATTTTTGCGTGTGGTTTTTGTTTGCTCATTTTTTTGCATTTTTTGAGAATGTTGCACGCATTTTTTGTTAATTAGGCTTTACTTATTTTTGATTGAAATTTTGTTTGCTTATTTTGTTGTAATTTTTGTTACTTAATTTCTACTTCCAATTATTTATTATTGATTTAATGCCTCACTGGTGATTGAGCCAGTAAATATTAACTAGTATTTTGGCATTAAGCTACTTATTTTAACCAGTTACCAGCTATCTAAAAATAACAGTTGCAAGAAATTGTCAAACTTGCATACAAGCCTGTTTACTATATTTTTAAAATATAATAAAAGACGAATGTGCTTCTAAAGCTTGTTTTTTTTCGCTGTTAGTAATCACTGGTAGGAAAAGAAGCGTTCGTGTGAATGTCTTTTCATGCTCAGAAAGAACGCACTGGCATGTTTTCTTCTTCTTAATCATTGGTGGGTATAGATCGGTCACTATATGAACGCAACCGAGTGGCTAATTTTATTACATGAAGAAATACAGTTTGTAATAAAAATTCCTGTAATAAAATTGGCCACTCGGTTGAGTTCGTCTAGTGACCGATCTATAGGAAACTAGATCTGCAAAAACACTCGAGCTTGATTCGAGTAGACTTTTTCTCATTCGGCAGCGGGAAATGAAGCGGACAAACCCGATACGATACGACACGATTGCGATTTCTATAGTAATTGGACAACAATGACTGTTGATTGTCAGTCTCATTTCCAGTTGGCAAGAAACCAAATAAACGGTAACCTGCCTGTAACTTGACCTTGGAGGATAGAGTGAATCCCGGAAAACCGGAAGTGGAGGGTCACCGGAAGTTGACCTTCAAATCCCTTTAGGGTCCGCAATATCCGAATCGGAAAACCGTTTGTCTCTATATCCTGCGGTTAAGGCCCTGATACCTGTCCACAGACGGACAGAGCGGTTCTATAAGACTCTTTAAGTCTAAAGAAGCGTTTGTGTGAATGGCATTTTATGGTTGCGTTTTTCTTCTTCTTAATCATTGGAAGAGGGAAAAATAGCATTTTTGTGAATGAATTTATAAATCTCGGAGAGGAAGCTCTTGCTTCCCCCCCCCCCCCTCCCAACTGAATCAG
>JYFJ02005142.1:0-27108 GCA_000934665.2 Catajapyx aquilonaris
CGACATAGCGAAATGAAACAACCGCTAGTATGCGGTTGGGTGGCCATAAGCTCGTCTGACGACCTCGCCGCGAGGTAGAGAAAATTTCGGTAAGGGAAATTCGCGGTTTTGAGAATTTTTCAAAATAGGATTGCGGGTGCAAGGAATCCAACGGTGTAAGTCCGAGGTCTGTACGACCTCGGGAAGTGGGAGATCTTTTCCATCCTCCTCCTCCTCCTATATCCTCCTCGGCGTGGGGCTTTATATATATTAGATGACTCCTTTTGATAGCTGCTATAATTGACTATTGTCTTTGGAACTGCTTAATAACGAGCAGATTAGTGCGAATAAACTGCTAACTCAAGCGAGGCAACAAATTTTATACGCACTATCGCTCTTTAAAACTGGATTTTTATTTTTTAAACTGAACCACCAACATATTGCACCGTATTTTCATTGGCATCCCTCCCACTTTTAATTGCAGGTATTTTCTTTACTAAGTGCGATGGTCCAGTTGCACACGCAAACCAATTAAGACTCTATAAACACATGTCTATTCGCGCAATAATTCCGTTCATACAAAAAAAAAGCGCTTTGCTTGTGGCGTCGCTTTGAAATATGCCTGCCACACACGGCATAGTCCGGCAAAGCAAATATTGATATTTGCAGTACAACAATCGCACGATAAATTCAGAAATGTGATCAGCATTGTTATGACAAGGCCTGCAGGTATAGGCAAGAACCTACGAGTGAACGTAATTGGGATTTATTTACTCCCGGTTTGAACAGATGAAGCAAAAACAGAGGATTATTTTGATTCCCTCCGAGATAATATTATTGCTTCAATGCGATCTGTTATCCAGAAACATTAGGCAGTGTAATTAAAAGAGGCATTTTGGTTACCTACTTTTAACACTACGCTATTTATTATTATGTACTTATCCTTTACCGGTATGTAAATGGCTTTCTGACATGTTCATTTCAATTGTTGACAAGAGCAGCCTGGTCCATCCCTGGCTTAATGTCAACCAACATTGAAATTTCTTTTTATACCTAACTTGCCAGAATTAAAAGGAGACTCGGCCTCTACTTTGGCAAGGTGCCTCTAAGTGTCAGCAGAGAAGAGATGCAATATATCCCCCCCTCCCCTCCCCAATTTTATCCCCACAACCCTGCTTGTCACGCCAGAAAAGCCAAAAAGTTTTTGGCAAAGGCCCGCAAACACCCACACTTCAAGGCGGCCCCAAAGACTCTCTGAAAAACTTCATTTTGAAACCAGCCAGTGCACCGATCAAGAAGAGAGAATATGCAAGCTTCTCGCCATATTATGATGAAGAAAAAAAAGGGGGGGGGGGTTCTATTATTGCACTATTCGCACCTCTGCGCCGTTTTCTATGATACGACATTTTCTCGTTTAAACTGAAAGGAAAAGAGCGTCGTTTCCGGCCTTGATTTGTTGGAAGCTTGGGCATGAACTTCGCATATCCGATAGTACCTCTACGTTTATATATAACACGCGTATTCATACAAGTTGTGCAAAGTTCAATATAAAGAAAAAAAAGGGTATAACAAGCTCATCATATCTGTGGTGTAACACCCACTTCATGGAACTAAAAGAATGGAGAGAAAACGCTCTGACGTTTTACATCCGCGAGATTGAAGCAAAGTGCATGCGATATGACCAGTCCTATCGCAAGTACGCACAATGCTCATTGTCATCCGACTCAGGACGTGTCTGTCTGTCCTTTTGCTGCTGGCCATCTCTACCAGGCCTTTCCGTCCAGGTAAATATATATAGAATTGGCTTAGTCTGTGACTCTGTCCGCGGTAATGTGCCATCTATGTGAAAGATTTGGTACTTGGATATATTCGTGCAGAACCGTGTCCTGAAGGAAGCATGTACCAGACCGGATGCAACGAGTGTACCTGCGGATTCGAACCTGAGTTGGACCGATGCACGACCGAGACGTGTCTGCTGGAGCATCGGTACCTGCAGCCGTCCACGTCGGACAGAAGACCACTGGAAACGAAGCTTCGTTTACCCTCCGTTACTGTGAACGATCCCAGTCCAACAGCGTGGCATCCTGCTTACGACCGCAAATAGTGACTTTAACCAGACATTTAATGGACAAGAGTGTTTATTAAAAATAAAATTAAAATGCGACTTCGTGTGAAACGTATAGCATTATTTTTTTTAAAAAAATGCTCGCGAATTATTGCAGCTTGCAGTACCGGTACTGAAGGCAATACGGGGCCCCGTATGATCGATGTAGGCGTACCAACCACAATTACACACTTACAAGATCACAGAGAAGTTTGTTTACTCCAGCAAATCGTACTATTTTTGCAACAATTCCATTGTTGCTATCGTCTCTTTTAAAATGGTTGCTGGAATGAACAACCCACAATTTAATATTTTTCCTGAGGTTGGACACAGTCCACATTGTTTTTAGCAAAAAAAAAAAATCTGCAGTAGTGTTTATAATCTGCCAACTATGCAAAAAAAAACAAAGTTGACGTCACATTGTTATAATCCGCTTAACATGTCCGACTGTATAGTGTGGCTGACTACAGTTTATTATTATTATTTTTGCGAGAGAAAATAATGCCACTGCGAATTTCATGCATAATATTAGCCACTTGTTGAGTTCAAATTTTTTTTGCGCAGTTTTCGCAACTGTTGTGAGTGATTATTTCGCCAAATCGGATCGATTACAGTGGTCCGAAAGCCCATCAATAATATTTTGCGGTCAATTTGTCAACATCAGTTGGCCCACCAATTTTTTTTTGCGATTTATTATTTCTGCTGATTTTTTTTTGCGACATGTGTTACGAATCCGTCTTTGGAGCGTCCGTCGTCTCATCATGTCAAGAGTGATTTATTAGGGTTCGCGAGGCAGAGCTTTCAGCACGATTACGTTGTAATATTGCCGTTGTCAAGCTTTCTGCCTCTTTATTTTTCTGCGCATCGACTCTAGGTAACCGAGAGCATTTGTCTCCTGACCATCTACAGGGTGTTTCAAAAAATATCGGTTAGCAATATTTTCACTACATACTAAACAGTCACTTTTTGGACTTTAAAAAAATCACACAAGGCGAAATGCCGTGCCTGGCAGGGCCACAACACAGGACAGTACTGGTGCGGTCATCAAAAGCCATACAGATAGTGATGCACTCTTGTTTTCTCCTAAATTAGTGATCGTACGGATTTTAAAAATATATACAGCATACATATTAGAAAAACGAGCATTAATTTAGCCTAATTTAGGAGAAAACAAGAATGAATCACTATCTGTATGCTGCCGTCAGATGTGAGAGGACCGTAACTCATTATCCACTTCCCTTGCGGCGAGAAAAGAAAGCAAGTGTTACCGAAAGCATCCAAGAGGTGGCGTTGGAGGAAGGTGGCAAAAAGGAACGGCACCCCAACTCCACCTGTTGGGTGCTTTTGGTACCACTGCTTTTTTTCTCGCCGCAAGGGGAAGTGGACACTGAGTTACGGTCTTCTCATATCTGAAGGCAGTATGGCTTTTGGTTACCGCACCAGTGCTGACCTTTGTTGCGGCCCTGCCAAGCACGGCACGTCGCATTGAGTGATTCCAATCAATTTTTTTTTGTAAAAAATCAATCAGGAGGAATTAACAATTTTGCTTACGCTTGGAAGTGAAATTGTCGCTTGAAAATTAGTGTACACTGTACAGTATAGTAGCACTCAGCTTAATTGCTCAAGTACTCTCTCTTTTTTTGTTGTCTTTTTCCTCTTTCCTCATCATGCAGCCTCATTATCCGAACCAGACTCGGGGCAATTAGGCTGATTCACTATACATTATCTGCACATAATATTAGCCAGCTATAAAGAACCGTTTGAAAAGAAGGTCCATTGTTGGCTGGTCCGCGCAATTATTTTTATTTGTTGAAAAAAAAAATTGTTACCAACATTTCTTGAATCGGGACACAGGGACTGTAGACTCTGTGCAATTTCTGTCGCGGATTTGCATGCAAATATTTAACAACTGCCTTTGTACTTTGCAACCTGATTTTGCCCCGCAGTCTTGACTGCATCCGATAAGCTGGAATGGAAATTGCGCCAGGTATTGCGCGAGTCTTAGATATTTTTTAAAATGCCCCCCCCCCCCCTTTTAAATCTGAATTGTTGGCACACTGTTTCCCACCCTGCTTCGAGATTGAAGGAACGACGTTGCCAATTTAAATTCGCACATTATAGTTCAGAAATGTTATCGGCATCTCTGCTTTAAATCATGATTTAATTATGATAAAAATCTGCAATGTATTCGTCTGGGACCGTGTATTTTATACGACTAATTCCAGTTCAAATTAATGCGCACGTGAGCGGTGCACTTCCAATAATTACTCCGCTTATCACTTGAGCTGGTATAATGAGCGTACTGTACATTGCACGACATGCGTTATTTTTGTATTATGACATTACTATAGATATTACTAGCCAAATCTTGGCAACATTGCCGACAAAGTTCCTTACTTCGATCATAGATGGCGCAACCTCCCTCTCTGCACGTTACTGCCACTTTCAGTCGTGCGGGGGGAAATTGCACTACATGCACGTTGGTGATGATTCACTCCGGACATTTTCAGACATAATTTTGGAGTCAACAAGATTTGGAGCACATCAGTAACAAGACATGCCTCACCTGGGTTAACAGGCAGGCTTCATGTTACACTCGATCCCTGTTGACTTTGTTCTGTTCAAAATTGAAGGGCACATTAGACAAGGGGTTCGTGTTGCCGTAAACCGCGATTGACTTCGTGCTGTGTACCAGTCACCTCAGCGCAAAGTTTGACACTAATAAGGTCTCACAGGAGATGCAGTACCTGCCATCTGTCTTGTGTGCAAAAGGATTACCGCTGCCATGGGATACCACCAAGTGCGGGCTTCAAGGTCACTCTTAGGTACAGTTCCTTAGCGCTACAGTTATCGTAACTTGAGCATATCTGGGTAACGAAGCTCTGCAGATCAAACGACAACTTGTACATAAAATGATCCTGTGATGTTCACCCTCGGAGTTTGTCGGAATCATCTTGTCATATGGTGTCGATCAGCCCCCTCTTTTAGCTAGACAGGCCTGCTTTTCATATGCGGCGAAATGACGCGAGGACAACACGGGAAATGGCAGGTTGAGCAGCCGCATATTCACCCCTCCCACGTCAGTCTTCAAAATCCGTTCGAAAGGCAATTTGTACCCAACTCGTTTTGATGGATCGACTTCTCTTCCTTCCGGAGGAAATTTTTAGTGAGTGACGTGACTTGAACGACATCCAAATGTGTGCTGGACCGCGGCCCCTTCTCTATATACCCGGAGACTAAGAGTTGAAAAGAGTTTAGAGACTCACTTTGCAATCCCCTAAGTGACTGAGGGTCGGAGCTACCTGAATAAAATATTATCCCCTGGTTGGTTCCTGTAAAGCAATCTGCTGGAAGAGACCATCGGATTTAAACATTTCGGCCATGGAGAAGTCTCATTTTCTGTGGCCTTTACTGGTCCGAATGGGCGACCATAGAGGTCGAGGAAGCAAGGACATAACCTGTGAAAGAATCGCCGAGTTACATCGAAGCGAACAATCATCCAAAATTCGGCAACACTGCCTGTCTTGGGCGTCCAGTACGATTTGTCGCTAACAGATGGCGCACTCTGCCTCTCTGCACACTACTACCCTCTACGGAGGAAAGTAGTACTACATGCACGTTGGTGATGAGTCACCGCGGACAGAACCTAGCCAATTTGTAGGAAGTTGAGGCATAACCGGGGCGTAAAAATGAGTTTACAATAAAACTGTGCAAATTAGGTCGCACTGTACTGTACAGTGCAAGGTTAAACTGAATCCAATGGGTCGGATGTCATGTAGTTTACAGATTGTCATGTTAGGCCGTTAATTAGGCAATGCTGGACGATACTTATTTCGCATTTTGCTTTTAAATTATTCATGCGCTCGATCAGTTAATCTGCAGTTTATTGGAATATAAGGGGCAGGCTCAGTTGGATTAAAAGGCCAATATGTGAGTGGAAAATACTGGTTATGTGCCATGTTTACGTATGAAGCCTTATGCTAATATTAAGGTATAAAATATGAGGGGGTCTTTTTAACATTTTGCACACTGTGTTTCGACCGGAGCTGCTACAACATCCTTGCGAATTATTTTTAATGATGCACATAATTATGGTGCACTTAACCTACAAAAGTCAGTTTTCCTGCTGGAAGCTAAATCCAGGAGTTGTTTAATCATTTAAATTCGGCCTTAAATACTTCAGTGCATTGCGGGTTGGTCCCCAATTGCAACAAAAGTAGCAGCGAACTAAATAAGTCTGTCGCAACAATGAAACGAACGGCCGGGTGTCTGTTAGGTGCCAGGAGCCACATACTCATCAAGGTGACTCGCAATCGACAAAGTCGATTGACGTCAAAATGACGTAGCCAATTCTCCTCCCCCTGCCCTGGTTGGCATTGGCGACGTCATTTTGACGTCACTCGACTTTGTCGATTGCGAGTCACCTTGATGAGTATGTGGCTCCAGATAATTGCGGAATTATTGTGAACCAGCGGCGTTTCTCAGGTTATGAAATACTTTTCCACATACAGGGTGGTCCAAGTTCAAGTGTCGTTTTATAACGGCGATTAATAGAAGCGCTTAACGATGACGTAGCAGCGACGTGTAAAATTGCCCACTTCGATTGCGCCGAAGATGCGCCGAAGTCGCTGCTACGTCATCGCAAAATCACTGCTATTAATCGCCGTTATAAAACGACACTTGAACTTGGACTACCCTGTATATAGGAGTAACTAATTGATTTCGTCGTTAACTTCGCAATAATTGAAAGGGTCTTTATGATACTCTTGCGTAATTTTTGAAAGCAACCGCGATTAAACCAGCATATAAATCCAATTAAACTCCAAGCCCAGTTTTAATATTTCAATTGATGTGTCTTATACGATACTGTATAGTACCTTCCTCTAATTATTAGGAGGGGGCTGCTGCAATCCGATGCCAATTTGCCTGGCACAATATTTGCATCGAGCTCCGAACTGAGATTGGCGAATTCGACTCTGGTGAACTCTCCCAGGGAAAACGGATGCGCCTATTTATTATACCCCCCTCCCAGTTTGTTCTTGAGGAAAATACATGCAAGCGTGATGAATAAGTCAGTGTTTAATCAAATGAAGAGTTTGGAGGCTTGAGGTATGTGGGCGAGCAAGAAATTGCCAAACAATATTGGGTTTCAGAACAGCTAATTTGAAAGTTATATGCTCTCAAACTTGGGGGGGGCTTCGGTGCATATATCGGGAGAGGAGGAGGAGGAGGAGGAGGAGGGCAAATAGTGTTGGCGTCTTCAAGTGCAAAGTTTTAGTACCCCACCTTCCATGGCTCAAGGATGTGGCAAACTAAGGTGGAAGGAAGTGCTACTTTGCCCACCTTTTTTTGCTAATTAAGAGGCTATAATCTGATAGGGGGGGGGGGAGGTGTGGTTGTGTGCTAATTTATCTCAGGCAGTGTCTCGCTCCAATTCAGGGTTTTGCAAATTTCACGCTTTTCTGATTATATTATATTAAGCAAGCTCTACTTTAACAGTTTTTCAAAAGTAACTGTCATGAACTGCTATACAAGTAGCAGCGGAACCCGTTCTTCGCACGGCCTGCTTCTCCATGGCAATGTAATCAACAACAATCAATCATTGATGCCATGATAACACGTTGCCATGGATCAACAGACAAACAAGCACTTTCCTTTACAGTTTACACATACAGTGTAAGATACCAAGGTGAGACGTTACCATGGACAACCAAACAAACAAACTTTCCTTTATGTAAGTTATATGTAAGTTGCCATGATAACCAGTTGCAATGGATAAACAGACAGACGCTTTCTCTTACAGCTTACACATATGTAAGCTGGACAAACAAACAAACAAACGAACAGAAACTAACCTTCCCTTATGTATGTATGTTGCCATTATGGAAACCCATTGCCATGGATAAACAAACACATGTTTTCCCATGCACATCATTATGTAACATGCCATGGTAAGACGTTGCCATGGACAAACGAACGAACGAACGAACTTTCCCTTATATAATTATGTAAGGTTGCCATGGATAAACAGGCAAAGAAACACTTTCCCTTCCACATGTGAGATGCCATGTAGACGCGTTGCCATGGACAAATAGACAACATCACGAGACAAAGAAACAAACTTTCCCTTATATAGACTACAGATTATATATAAGGTGCGATAGAAGCCCGTTGCCATGGACAAACATACAAACAAAATTTCCCTTATTTATATGTGCAAGATGTTTGGTTCCATGGCAATTTGAGCACATGAACAACAGGCACAAAATGCAAATGCAAAATGAAATTCAGTAGACATTAAAATGAGGACAGGATCCTTCGTATATACATTGTATTGATTCAAGATATGCGCCTTAAGCTGCAACCTCACAATCAGCGTAATGGACGTGGATTTTGCTGCCAGAAGGAAAATCGCGAATGCTTCTGTGTTTTTGGCACACACAAAGAAACCTTTTTATAGAGCCGCTTTTTCTGAGAGAGAAGAAGAAGCCTGTTGAATAAAACCTCGTGGCACATCCTGTATGACTGCTTATTCATAGTCCGACGATTCCGACAAAATGTGCTTCAGGGAGCACTTCCAAAAAACGAAACAAAATACATAAACTGGCCATCTCAGCACTCTCTCTCTCGCGGAAACCCAGCACATGCAGAGTTTGAAAAGAAAATTCGCAAACATGGACGGATATTTTTGATGCATTTTCTTGTGTGGCCAAAAACCGGGGGGGAGGCAATTTCGCCAAATTGCACTCCCATGTCGAGAGGCAAAATGGTGCGAATATGCGATTCACATCTCTGGCGAATCCTGCGGGCCCGGGCTAGAAGCGGCCATTAATACCTCGAGGGGTCGCCACGTCATAAAAGCGGAAATTGCGCAGTCCAAATTCCGCATAATTGATACCCCCCCCCCCACCCACCCACCTTTTTATAGCCCACCATTCAGCTCAATTATTAAGCTCTGCTGATGCGAATTTATACGCTTTCTTATATAATTATGACACCTTCGATGCAAATATGTAATTACTGGACTAATTGACTGTATGTCAGTCTGTTGTTTGTCCAGGATGAGTCATCATCTAGCCGAGTGCGCCAAACAGTTCGCGCAGCTTGCACGGTTGGAACTATCAATGACTAGCAAGTAACAACGTTACCCGGGCGTGTTGTTTAAATATACGTAGCCTACTTCTGATACTTCCTCCATATGTATTCGATATGCTCAGTTTGACCAGGGAGCATATACTACGTAAGAGGCGCAAACTTCTGTCGGCGCCTTTGATGTCCACGTCTCTCTGTTTGGGGCCGTTGCCAAGGCTGGCGGCCATTTTGAAGTGTGGGCACCGCCAACGAGGTATAAATAGGGTACAGGCAAAAAAAAGGGTCCGACATCTTTGATGGTTTTGGCAGCCACGGCAACTACACGGCAAGAACACGCGCGAATCAAAGATGGCGGACACTATTTTTGCCTGTACCCTATTTATGGCTCGTTGGCGTTGCCCACACTTCAAAATGGCCGCCAGCCTTGGCAACGCCCCTAACAGAGAGACGCGGAAATCGAATGTTTGCACCTCTTCTATCTTCTATCTAAGATATATAAAGCCCCAATCCGACGAGGAGGATGAAAAGGATTTCGCACTTCCCGATGTCGTAGAGACCTCGGACTTGCACCGTTGCATTTCTAGCCTCCGGTATACCAATGCCAAAAATCCTCATAATCGCAAAATTCCCAGCCGTTTTGGAGATAGCCAAATTAAATGTAGACGCAAACTCCCCGAGAACAATAGCCCCATCCATCACCCCCTGACAGCTGCATCCACTCTAATCCCACGTAGACTTTTTTCATGATACGTCACCTAGGGCGCATTTTAATACTCCACACCTTTGTGGACCGTGACGTCACGGGTTCTGTAAACGGATGGATTACGGCGGAATACGGGCACCGCGCCCGCAAGTGGGGCGCAGACCCACGGGGGGGTCCGGGGGGGCGGAGCCCCACCGGCTCGCAAAGCGAGTATGTAGTATATTATGCTCCCTGGTTTGACTCTCATTTGACAGATGCTCTTATTTCCAACGCTACGCTTGCGGGGGTGGGGGGAATGGCCGACGTTTGCGACGTTGCCAACATCTATATAGTACCGTTTAAACCCCTGTTAACCTGTAGCTCACGACGATACTTTATTGTCACTGGAGCTGGATAATTCTCCAGCCCTGGAGGGCGAATGGTCCTGCGATAGTGTGTGCAACATCCGGTGTGTTCAACAACAAGCAAGTAGTGTAAGCAACGTAGAGGTGTAGATAAGAAGGGCCTTTTCCTGCCTTGACATCAGCAGACTGGGGGCTTTATGTTTTGGGACCATATCGATTCAGCTTCCGGAGAGTTTAATCGGGGGGATTTCGAGTCCTCCGCACGCCTGACTCTGGCTGGATCCAGGAGCTTTATAAAACCAACCTTTTTAAGACAGTGTGTACGGAGAGAATATAAGACCCCCCCACCTGTTGATGAAGACGCATGTCTTGGCGAACATGAGGAACCAGAGGTCCATGAAGGGCTCTCCGGTGAACATGGTGGCGAAGGAGTTGTAGACCAGCATCCCTCTGTAGGGCAGCCAGAGGGTTGCGAAGATGGCCACCACCACCACCAGCATCTTCACCACCTGGAAAGAAGGAAGGAAAGAAAAAGTTTTTTAAAAATATGAAAATTGGGCAGATTTAATCAAACTTCAAATACCATCTGTGACATACCATGAAAAATGACATTTGACGCCAACGCCATCTGCGACATACACTGGGAACTGACATTTGACTCCAACGCCATCTATGATTAATTTTGTCATTTATGTGAACTTCAAGCCGACTCCTTAATATAAAATTGATAACTGCCTCTTACTGCATGTATACCGTTTGATATAATGTAGACTTACAACTTGTTAAAACTTTTTGCACAAATATGTAGGCCTATATCTTTTCAGACGACATATTTTCTAGGGGCTAATCAGATGTCGGTTCTCCTATACAGAAATTGCGTTTAAAGTGTCCTGAACTGTCATAAACGAAATTATTGTGCTCGGTACCCAAATACTGTATTTTCAGTTTCTCAACTGCCACTCAATTCCCTTATGGGGGCGGATAAGAAGAGAACGAGATCAGGAAATTTGAGGTATATAGTCAGCTAGAGCTCTCCAAAAGATACTTTGGCATTCATTCGTCGCGCCCATCTTATCATGTTGGCACGTTCTTTGCAATGTAAGGAGTTGCGCAAATTTATATATATTCGATTCTTCGGAGCTGCAAACGTGCAGCCAAAATGTGGGGCAGGAAAGGTCAAGGTCAAGTCACAACACATTTTGATATTCAAGTCACCGTTGGATATCAAGTTAGGTCTTCATATGATTGCCATGTATATAAAATTGGTTGGAGTCTGTGACTCTGTCCAGGTTCAGCTATAGGTGCATGTATAGTACCACTTTTTCTCACACGACCCTGAGAGTGGCAGCAGTGTGCAGAGAGGGTGGATCCGCCATCTATGAACAAAGTGATAACCTTGCCAAAACTTGAACCATATTTCAGGTTAACAATTCCTGGCTCATTATTTCTCTTCGATTCTTATACCCCGCCTAATGATCTCTCTAATTGTGTACACTGCAGTAAATATATCCCCTAAGCTAACTCGGCTACTGACGTCACAGACGGGGCGGACCCCACCTTAAATAGCCAAGAAAATATTCAATAACCCAAACATCATTTCCTCCCCTAAATTGAGAAACAGCTCATGCAAACTAAACCCATTTGTTCATCGCAAACATGATCACCAAATGTGTTTTGCTCCCCCCATATACATTGCATCTATGACGTCAGTAGCCATTATTCCCCTGTAATGATTAATCTCATATTGAAGGAAGGGGCATTAAAACATCATCATAAATCACTGCAACAGAATATTAATTTAAATAAAATCTATCCTTGCAATGCTTGGCTGAAACATTTTGTGCCTCTTTTGCGACATGTTCTTCCAGGTCGTAATTAATTCGCGACAGATTTTGTAAAGGCACAGCTTGTCCAGAACAAGGTAACAATTGTTGAAAAGAAGAAAAAAAAATACCAAATCAGCATTGGTGCCAATTTTTTTCCCTTCTTTTAGTTCCGTTTCCGATATCCTCTCGCCCTTGTATGAAAAGATCGTTATCAATAGGACCCCGTCTCGAGAAGAAAAAGGTGGTGGTGCCAGAAGGTATCACAAAAGGAAGCACAGCTGGAGACTTCTCTTTTCAAGGCTCCAAGCTTGAATATTTCATACTTCGAAAGGCCCACCCCCTGGAGCCACCCCCAAAAATTCTCTTTTTTCATGCAATTCGACCCAAAGAGCGGCGCTTTCCACCTTCGAAATTTTTTGTAAAACATGTTTAATGCATTTTTATACCCCACCAGAAGCTTCCAGATGACTTTTTCTCAAAAGTTCATACAATGACACGATCACTATTGTATATATTTTTTTTCGTCTGACAAAATCCGGGCTTAATCTTCGAGTTAAGCCACAGGTTGTAATCAGATTAATTTGTACGTCAATCAGCTCAAGTTAAATTGGACTTTCCGTAATATTTGGATTAAATGTAGTTAATAGCTTTTTACGTTATTATTAATTGACAGTGCACTGAGCCACATTTTATCTAAAAGCTATACCGTATACTTCTAACTAAGGGCAGATAAAATATTTATTTGTCATAATATTACCAACTACAAGTGATATATTAGCTGGAACTATAGTTGTTGGAAAATGCGCAAATTTTAATTTACAAATTTGGCTAAACTAGTTGAATTTTCACGCCAACAAAATTTGACCTTGTGTACTATTCATGACCAATAAAAATGACTCCAACTAATACATAATTTGTGGATACTGCAGTGTTACACTCCAGTAAGAGGACCAATTACTCGCAGAATTTTGCACATTATTGAGCATCATAATTCGACAATTATTGAAATGAATGAGGAGGTCCATTGGCTGCAGTAATTGGAAAATCTACTCTAATGCTCTCATTTACTGAACAGTTCAGATTAATTGAACTCGCATTAATAGAATATGTGCAGGGGCCTTGATGAGCCGTGGGAAACAAACGTGAGAGGCCAAATGAAGCATACGGAAATGGTAATGTTCTCCGCGGGGCAAAACTTTTTAGATCCACAGGAGCCATACATTTGCATATTTTGCCCCCACCACGATTTCCACTCGCGATGTAGTTATTCATCATCCACTATGTTTGCTTCCACCTAGAGTTTCCATCCGAACACACACACACACCGTGAAAAAGGGGGGAAAGGTCATAAGTTCATTAATTATTGCAAGGAACACAATGAGACCCAGTAACTTTTCGAGACAATGGGTCTTATACAATGTTATAATGCTGTCCCGATTAATGAGACGCCTTCATGAATATTCTGTCAGATTTTTGCCTCAATTGATGAGCATGTCATACTCTTCACGAAGTTCGTTGCAATATGACTTCTATTACACTTTCTAATCAGCCGATTAGAGCTTAACTGACAGTTGGTGCAAGCCTGTAACAGCATTTGATCCGTCGGTCGTCTTTCAGCAACAGAAAACGTTTGATCAAGTCCTCTCCCCAAAAGCACCTTTGAATTGAAGGCTGTTTTCCTTTGATCGTCTCCGCAACTATATAAAATATCCTATTGTTTAGATATATCCGGAATTTAATTCAAAAGCAAGGGATTCCTAGCGACGTCATCGCAGAAAAAGTTTGTCTGCTCCAGACCTGAATCTGACTGAAATCCAATCGCAGATTGATTTTAGCGCACGGCTGATTCCGCAGGGCTCATCTATATATCTGCTGCTGCTGCAAACACAAAGTAGGGTCGAAAGGTCAAATTCATGTGAAAGAATCGATCGAGGTTTACGACTATAAAAGTGCGAGACACCCTGTAACCTTGCTATAGAGATAATAAAAAAAGTTGAGTCAATCCTATTTGGAAACCCAGGGATTAACCAAACCCTATAGAGGACGACCCCCCTTTTGGTGATGACCTAGTTCCAACCCATTTCCACCTGTTGCCTTGACCATAGCTGGCCCATCAATCTTGCGGCATCAGGAATTGCCAAGTACCACAGGAGGTAATCTCTCCTGGAATTTGGAAGCGAGAGAGAGAGAGAGAAGGGGGGGCTTCCAATTCCCCGATAAAGGATTGCCCGGTTGATCCCTGAAGCTTACCAGAAAATTCCTGGAATATCGAGAAAACTCCGGATAACGATCTAATGTTAATTATCTGGATAACGACCAAAATGTCGCCTCTACATAAAATGATTCTCTGGTGCTGCCTAAAGGAAGTTTGTCTAATTCGTTATGAAGCACCCTGTATACGTATCTTCCTGAGGGAACGGGGGGTGAGAGTGTGCTGTTAAATCCTGGAGCGCTTCATTAGCCCATTCCGGATCGGCAGGATGATGAAGCGGATCAAATGGCCCCGGGGCTAAACCTCGACCCGGGGGCCTGACTTTTCACAAAAGGATTACGTGAACTCTGCAGCCTGCTGAAACTCCTAACCCACAGCTTTTTGATTGACTTTTCACTCTGTGGTTATTGGCTTGTGATTGGAGCTGATAATTGCGAATAACACATGATTACACATTATTACTTGTGACTACACATTCACACATATGACTTTAGGTGATTACTTCAGGTGAATACTCGCAATTGTGGATAGGATTACGAATCACAATAGGGGCAAAAATCTTGAATCGGACATGATTACTCGTGACTGCAGATTAACAACAGTGATTACTAGTGATTACTCGTGACTACATTTTAACAATGATGACTACTAGCGGTTACTCGTATTTTTTGGTAATCACTATAGGATTATGCGTCATCATACCATTGGCAAAACTACCCCAGGCCCGACTCGTATAGTAGGCTACTATATCTCTAATATAGATGGCGCATTCCTCTCTGCACGCTACAACTGATGACTCACCGCGGACAAAGAGAGGCACAGATTCGAGCCAATTCTATTACTGGTGACAACTGTAATTATGGGTTGGAATATTTAGATCAAGACAAAGTGTATTCACGTGTGATTATACAAGACGAGTGGTTAACCCCCCTTGTCTGAAACCTGAAGTGTATAGTTAGTGGCCCGGGTGACAGAACCCAAATTGTTCTACTAATTAAAGCCTTACGTCCGTCGGTAATATTGATAGGCTCAGCCGTTGAGATTAATGGCGTTGTAAGTCGATGCATATGCCACCAGCAGCTTTATTTTCCATTGGAGTGTGACGGCGATGTTCGACAACATGGCCTAATTACCCCTCATCAAAATGATATCAGGGTCATATATATGCAGGCAAGACCTATCTTAACATGCACTTATTGTCTTTAATTATTGTCGCGTAACACCGTCCTGTTGTACGCAAAACGTATTAAAGGAATAATGAGGGTTTGGTCACATTACGCTTTGATGCGAGCAAGTATTCACGAGATCGTGAAATTTTATTCACTCGAGTACATGGGTGCCGGTGTCATATTAATTACTGTACATATTTAATTACAATTAATATGTATTTTGAAATATGACCAATAAATAACTAATAAATAATAGCGATGTATAACTAACACATGCCAATAAAATAGTACGAATTCAAGTAATAATAATATAATGATATATATTATATTATAATATAATAAATTATTTGAATTCGCATTTTATTGTCACATATTAGTTATTTATCGTTGTTATTTATTACAGTTATTTATCGTTGTTATTAACAATAGTTTTATCGCAATTATTTCTTATAACTTACAGTTAGTTATTATAGTTCGTTATCGCTATTATTCATAATGCTGGTTATTTATCACTACTATTTATTAATGTTAGTAATCGTATATTATTAGTTATTTATCACTGTTATGTATTATAGTAATGTTAATAATGATAATGATGATGATGATGATGATAATAATCCCCAGTTGTGATTTCTCATATCCGCCTATTTCAACGCCATGCAATGTAGGTAATCTTTATAGTTTGGAGCTATCAGGTTCTGGCACCATTTTGTGCCAATTGTATGGCCAACTTGGATGAAAAGAGGAGAACGTACAACATACTACTAGCCTTTTGTACCACATTTATTTGAGAGGAGCTACTCGCTCCTCATTTGATTGCGATGTCTCTCTGTCTGCTCGTCACAAAGTGCACTGTGGGGCCATTTATATATGAATATTCTGTTTGCCGTTGGAGAAACTTCCAGGCCCAACTTTGAATCGACGAATGAAATTTTGGCCAGGCATATAAGGGCAAGTATAAGGTTGTAACTTTCGAACGGAATGCATATTACACATTGGGTTTGGTACACGAATGAAGCGCAACAATGGGGGTGGCTGTTTGATGCTTTCAATCTGCTTTCAATTTAAACAGGTTGCTGGAGTGAACAATCGCTTCCATAGAAACGCGAACTTGCTGGAAAGTGTGTCCTGTTTGACTTGAAGAGAAAGTACGAATAGTCTTTAGTCATGTCTGGAATATTTATTAATACACTTTGTGGTACTCGCACATGAACAACGCGTCTTTGCTCTCGATGTGTATACGACCGCGTCACTTGCTCGGGTCTAGTCTTCCTATCCTCCTATACTATACCTTAGCTGCCACATGAATAATTGAAAATGCGCATATCTTTCTCGGTAGCTCGTTTTCGCCGAATATCGCTGCCAGTCGATATCTTGAACTCTATAGTGATGTGACTTGAGAGTTGAATATACAGGGTGTTTCCTAAGTCCTGCGCAGCACATAATAACTTGATCTTCGAAGCGTCATTATCCAATTAGGCAAATTAGCTGTGCATTACATGTACAGTGCACTTCACCTCGTACAGAACAAAAATATAGCTGCAACAGTGTCGAGCCAACTACGATGTGACGTTTTCAGTCGAGGTAACTTTTTGTGTCCCGCCACCTGACCATGCACCACTTTCTCCAATTTCGAGAGTGAAATCACATTCTGGACGCATACGCCTTTTGTCGAATAGTCTCCGACATACAATCTCTTGCACGTAACCGAGGGAAAACTGTCGGCATGGAAAACTCGGTTGTCAAAAAATATATTTGAAATGAAAGCAGCAGCTGCTGGTCTCCCTCCCTGAGTAACTTTGAGCGCATGCAGGTAGTTTCAATTCGGCTGCTCAGGTGTGCAACCGGGAAGTAGACTGTAATTATTCAAAGGAAAAGGTTGTCCCCGGGCTCCCTGCAGAGAACTGTGTGTGTACCTATATGGTTTCCGCAGATAATCCCAGGGTGTATAAGGTCGACCTGCTGGGAACCCATCAGGAACTTTGCGTCTCCGAATGGGGCACTGGGGCACTGTTTTTGAATGAGAAGAAAAACAAACGATCTTTCCTCTGTATGTTACACAGGCGCCGCTTTCTTTTCATCAGGCGTAACAAGGCGCATTATGAGACAAAATATGGTAGAACTTGACATCGGTATAGTTGCGTTTGACTATCAGATCCAAAAAAAAGTGCTCCTGAATGCGACTCTCTATAGTAATGTATATGAAGAACTGTATGCATTCTCATTAGTGTTACTTAAAGGGCTGCATCGTGGATGAAACATCATGCATCAGATGTATGCAGGTGTGCATAAGTTCGTACTGTATAAAGTACTGTAGGCCTGCTACAGCATTTGCCATGCACAAACAAGTTGCGAGAGGTTAGTTGTAGTCATTAGACATATTTACCTTAATCTTATAAATAAAGTTCTAGTCAGATGTAATGTACTGTACGAGAGACACTGACATATATATTGAATTCGCAACAAAAAGATTTTAGATATCGATATATTAATATTCCAAATATCGATATATTTATAAAATTCCAAATATCGATATATTTATAATATTCCAAATATCGATATAGTCACGATATCATAGCATTCATTCATTCAAGATGTCGTGATATCGATATGTGTTATACATCGTGGTATTATCGATATATTTGGAATACTACTAAATTATCACGTTCGAGATGTCGAGATATCTAGATATTTGGGACACTACAATATTGCCATATGCGAGATATCGATTGAGATACCCTCGAATATATCGATAACACTATCCGTTCGAGATACTCTCGAATATATTGATATCACAAATCGCCAGAATAGATTGGTATTTCGAATATGTCAATATTGTAGTGGCCCAAATATTACGATATCTCGATATTGGTGTTAAATATACCAAACATATTGATATCGTGATATCGATATATTCGAGGGTATCTCGAACGATATCTCAAATAGATCGATATCTCGATATCTCGAACGATATCTCAAATATATCGATATCTCAATATCTCGAACGATATCAATATATTTGGGATATTTCAACACCAATATTTTTGAGATGTTGAGAACTTGAGATATCGAAATTTTCGCTTGCAGTATTATGCACTTCATGGGTGTGTGCGATAATACTCGAGTAGATACGGTACGCTTAAATACTTTCCATACTTGTCGAGTAATGGGACTCGATATTTACGCGACATCGATTTGCGATATGTAAATCCTGTTATGGCACATTTCTTATCTCAGACTGATTCTAGTAAGCGCGGGATTCTCCCAGAAATGGTGGCCATATTGCTTTAGAATTCACTTACATTTTGAGGATCCCACTTTTGCCGACGCATTTCCTGATAAAAGCCGGCCAATAAAATCCCAGCCTGCCAGGGGGTGCTTGGCAGCAGAATGTTTCGTAAAACCTGACCGTTATTTCGGGCCGTAAAATGGCGAAGGAGTGAGGTCGCACCTGCATATAACCGGTGTCAGAGACAGTTGACTCCGCGAGTGTTGCTGGCTGGAGGAAAAAGTCGCGCAAGCCCAGGAGCGCCATAATGCATCCGAAGAAGAGCCGGAACCGGGCTCTAACCAATTTCCAACTCTCCTCGTGTTATGGTCCCTCCCTGGAGAGGATCTTGGTACAACAACTACCCCCCTCCAGCAGCCCCAGATGTTAACCAGCCGTTAGTTGTATACGACTCTTGGGATCGACCCAAGACGGCAAAGGCTTTCCCCCCTCTTCCTTCCCAACCGCATTACAGCGACAATTTTCGTGTCCATTCCTCTCGACATGCCCCAAAATGTGGCCGCGTGTAATGCGGAAGGAAGCGGCTATTCGGACCACTTCCGGTGGAGGAAATGGGCCAATAGAAAGGCCGGAAAGGTCCACCCGTGAAAGAAAAGGCTCGCGGTTGGAGCCACGCGTCGGTCTTTGCTCATCTGGCCTGCGGTGTGTGACGTGAAGTGAAAGAGCGAGCTCTGATTGGCTCCCTTTGTCCGGGTCATAACCTAACCTAAGCCTATCTAACCTGATTTAACCTTACCTTATCTTACCTAACCCCTCGCGCGACCCTCAGTGGCAGTAGCGCTGTTTATGTTAGAGATATGGTAGTGAGGATTTGCCAAGTGTTTAGCATACGTATAGTGCATATATTTCCCAAAACTTGAGAGCATGCCAGTTGAGAGAGCCAGTTGCAGCTAACAGCTCGGGATGTCTGGAGCTCCGCCTTTGATGTATCCGGATGCTATGGGTTTGACAGCATCCTTGAGTCCTGATATCATCTACAATCTACAGGGTGGTGCACTTCTCCAGTCCAATATGTCCAATATTGGCGGGGGAAAAACGGTTGCTGATTATGTTAGCCCCAGAAACCGCGATGGCAAATTGAAGTTAGCGATGAGGAAGCTGTTGGTTAAGACTGGTTGCTGAGCCTTTTCTACCTCCTTTTGAGGTGTGGATCTGGGAAGTGGACCCACCCTGTGTTTCATGGGTCTGGACATGTCCCTTTCCCGGGACACCCTTTTTTTCCCCTCCATCTCCTATCGGAAATGCTGCACTTCCCAAGATATCGGGTCGACCCGGATCTGCTTTCGATTCCCAAAAACTTCCTTTTCCCTCCGAGGCAGGGAACTAAGGACGGAAGATGCTCTCTGGAGAAGCGGCCTGACCCACAACTTCTTTAATTGTTTACTGCTGCTTTGGGTCTTCCCCAACTCTTTTGTCTTCGGCCTGAGACTCTCCCTGGAGAGGCATCTTTCCGAATCACTTCGGATCGCACTGGACAGGTGGATCACCCACAGCAATAACTGAGGGCGATAAGAAGCTCAGCTCAAAGCATACAGCAACGAATACATGCGATTAAAATAAGTCTGTTACACAACTATAAGCAGTTCAGATTTCTCCGTAAGTCCAAGAATTACTGGAAACATTCCTACATTGTATATAGGACAAGATAAACCAGATTATTTCAGGGCTCTTTGATCTTCAGAATCTACTATCCTGTAGCAGGTATCTGCTTAGCTTAATGGGTTTTCTCTTATGATTGTTCAGTTGAATTATCCGCATGTGCGCATATCGACTGAGAATATCTTTGTAACAATATGATATTTTGGCAGAAAGGGAAAATCGCCCTGGGGAATCCAGCTACCCAGCCTCGCTTTATTAGATGTCTTTTCCCCCCCTTTCTCCTTATAATGTACGACGCAGTATAGATCTCTCAGGGATAATCTGTTATCCTTCTGTTCGGTCTTCGGTGTTTCGTTTCATGCTGATGACATCCGCCTGAAAGAAATATTGCAGCCGATATTAATTTTGCTCCTCTTAATTACACCGCCTGTCGATTTTTACAGGGCCCTTTGAGACGAACCTGAGGATTGTTTTAAATTAATAAATAGCTCGATATAAATAAAAAAGCATGTATACGCAGGAAATAATGCATGCCTGTCGACTTAGCTAACCGAGGCGTGATTGGCCACCTCAAATGAGGCAATGAATAACTTTGGCTTATAAGTAAATAAAATTGTTTACATTTACCCAGTGGGTCAGTGGCGGTTCATTCTCTCTCTTTCTCTCTTTGAATATTTTGGAGGGCATTCCTGCGGCTCATCGTCGGTAGACCCACCGCTGTAATGGCGGCCACGTTGGACATGCACAGCGGAAATCATTGATAGCGTGGGATGACAGCCCCAATCCATTGAATTAAGTCACGCAAACACGCTGCAATCTCGTTGGGTAATGGCCTCAAGCCAAACACCACCAAAATGCTGGACACTCTTTTTTTTGTATACTGTGATGTGTGTTTTTGGGGTTGGCTGCCATTCTGGAAATAATGCACGACCCACAGTGTATTGTCACGTTTTATACTATAGTGCGTACAGAACAATCGATAGACTGCAGAAAAAGCTGGTGCCATTTAACTGCCGGGACAAGTGTTATTGGAGCGATCTTGAACGGAATTGCCAATAAACGTCACCCAAAATATTTCTGCACCTGAACCATGAATCTAGATAACATGCAAAATTGGCTTCCCAATCTAATTAAAATATAAACAGAAATAGATGACTGTCATGTGAGAACGGCATATTGCAAGCGAGCCGGGCAGTGTTTCCAAGTTTTGACAGGTAGACTTGGCAACATCATTTCATTTCGGCGACGATCCTTTTAGGCGGATTCCACCAGCAAAAGAGCGAGACGAACAGAAACATTTTTCAACATGTCGATATTCTTGATGCATGCACTAGTTATTACAGACTCCTACCGCTGATATCACGATGAAAGTCAGCAGTGATTGATCACAAAGTTGGGGCTCGGAGACGGTGATTGGCTGTTAGTGTCAAAAAGACTTTTTTGGCCCCCGCCAGAAGCGAGTCGTCTCTCTGAAACTACAACCCGGAAGAGTCCCCTTTTCCGGGTGCCATCTCTCTGTCTACATAATTCCATTAAACAGTAGGAGTATCAGAAATTTCCAGCTTGGCAAAGCTATTTATGACTGGAAGCTAGAGTCATACGTCACAAGACAGCGGACTCTAATACGGCCCAAGAGACAGGACCAATCATCATTCATAGAATTTTATCACCCTTTGGCTATTTCCTTTTATTTCAATTGCAGAGCGTGCGTGCATAGGAAATAGTGCACCAAAGGGAGACATATAAACGCATTAGTGCGGCAGATGGAAGCGTGGGATCATTTTTCGTCCACTGGTTTTATTTTCCCATGAGCTACGTTTGGCCAACGGCTTTTAAAGGATTCATTTCACTATACTAGTGTTTCTCAACCATGACAATCATATACTTGCCATCATGAATCTGTCATGAAGTTTTTCGAGTCGTGAAAATCGAATTTGGCAAGCACCGAAAACCGATCCTGGTGCAAACGATTCCTTTTAAGTTCTCCAAAGAAAATCTGGGAAACTGGACATCTGCCCTGAATTTCGGGGGGCAACATGACCTATCGATGCGTCCAATCGGATTTAGACATCAAAACTTTAAAATTTGCACAATTTCCAGCAAATTTGATCGGATCGCCCTTTGAAGAGTGTGTAGCCTATAGGCAGAGAGCAAAGGACACAAAGTGAATGCTTTTTTTTAGCCGGCCCCGTAAAGAATTAATGGCATGCCTTTTTGGATGCAGTTGGTGCTCGCACTTCACCAAGCCCCTTTTTGGCCCAGTTAATCCCCGAGTTACGGCTGTAATTAATTACATCTGCGACTTGCGGAATTCAATCCCCTCCAACCCCTATAGCACCCTCTGTGTTTTTTTGTGTGTCCCCGCCCCCGCCTCCCGTCCTCTCTACTTCAAACTCCTCAGTAGTCGTGATGTGCGACCTGAAACCAAAAGTTCATTAGAACCCACCGGCACAGCGGATTAATGAGTTTCGGTACATCAGGTTCGATAGGACACGACGGGTGGAAAAATGCGGATCCTCACACCAGGAGGTTTTTATGGACGTCCGTGACTTGATCCAGTGCCACCCGCTACGAACAACCAAGCGCGATAACTGAGGGCGATAAGACGGGCAGTTTCGTCGTGCGGTAAGCCCTGGATACATGAAAGGGAAAAGGAAAGTAGGGCCACTTAACGTAATGATGACGACGGGGGGTTCCCCGCATCGACCGACAGAGAAAACCTTCCCCTTTCCCAATAAATTCCTCGAGTAGTGCTGGGAAGAGGAGTAGTGGAAAAGGAAGGTACGAGATTACCGCAGTGCTGAAAATGGTTCCTGATGATGAGATCCAGCTGCCTTGCATCTGGGATCTGAACGGAATGGAATTGAGATTGGGTCTTGCATAGGCGATATCACTTCACACTCCTGCCACTCTCAGGTTAGGTTAGGTAGGGTTAGGCTGGTAACGTTAGGTTAGATCCTAACCTAGGTCATAACCTAACCTAACCTTACCCTATCACTTCACACTCCTGCCACTCTCAGGTTAGGTTAGGTTAGGTTGGTAACGTTAGGTTAGGTCCTAACCTAGCTCATAACCTAACCTAGCCTACTCTCAGGCTAGGCTAGGTTAGGTTAGGTTAGGTAGGGTTAGGCTGGTAACGTTAGGTTAGGTTCTAACTTAGCTCATAACCTAACCTAACCTAACCTATAACCTAAGAGTATCAGGAGTGTGAAGTGATAGGGTTAGGTTAGGTTAGGTAGGGTTAGGCTGGTAACGTTAGGTTAGGTCCTAACCTAGTTCATAACCTAACCTAACCTAACCTAACCTAACCTGAGAGTATCAGGAGTGTGAAGTGATAGGGTTAGGTTAGGTAGGGTTAGGCTGGTAACGTTATGTTTGCTCCTAGCCTAGATCATAACCTAACCTAACCTAACCTAACCCAATCCTAACGGTTAGGGTCAGGTTAGTGGCACTACATTCACCTATCTGATGACTCGTCCCAGACAAACAGACTGGTACTGACCTGCGCCCTGGCCGAGTTGGCCCTGGCAGCCTCGACGGGTAAGGGGCCGCCCCCGAGCTTCCCCTTGCTGGAGCTGGCCCTGGAGGCGAAAAGGACCCGGGCGATGAGCGAGTAGAGGATGCAGGAGAGGACCAGAGGCGCCAGGTAGAAGACGATCAGGTCCGCGAAGAAGTAACCCAGGTACTGCTGACGGGACAGTTTGAACGTGCACATTTGCACCTCTGGAAGGCCTCGATAGTGAAGCGGCTCCGTCTGAAAAAATCACCGCAGAAAATCAAAGACAAATGTAACCAAAAGTTCTACAGACAATCATGTGAAACCTGTGGAAGATTACAGGATTTTCTGCGGATAAAAACGAAGCCTTATTACTATGCTAAAGCGATAAATCCACAAGTTACTCGATCCGTCATGCCAAGCACGTTTTGTTGTCAAATTAGTTGCGTCTCTTCCAGTCGCAGTTTCAGTTTACACTGCTTTCTGTTCCGGATGCAGGCCCGTATTATTTTTCCTTACACAGACAAATGAAAAAAGGAGCTTTCTGCTCTTATCTTTTCTCCTGGAGTCGTCATAGAAGCCATATGGCTCTCTTCCCGTATCTGATTCAATTAAAGAAAGTACAGGGTGCCCGGCACTTATTACGCAGTTATCCCTTTCAACATATTGCTCCACCCTGTGACTCTCCGAAATAAACTTTTGTATAGTATTGACACCCAGCGTTAAAGAAGTTATGTAACTGGTCTTTGGTGGTGGCAGAAGACCAATAAGTGGGAAGAAGGGAGGGGGAAAAAAAACCTAGTAGCTCCAGAGACCACCAACAAAGTATTGGAAAAGTTACAGGCCCCTAAGCAAATAGACTCTTGCTTTGATGACCTTCAGCAGTGTTGCTGAGCACACGTATTAGCGGCTTCCTCTAGGAGTAAAAGATCCGTCTGGCTCTTTAAAATGTTGTAAAAATTTCACCCAAAACAACATCGTTAGCTTATACAGGGTTTTAATCCTAAACGTGTCACCAGAAAAGGTGGTGGTAGAGAGCGCAGCTGTGAGCATTTTTGCATAAGGAACTAGGGGTCGGAAACGCACCCTCACCGAGTCACTCCGCTGCGTGCCTCAAACTTGAAAGGGGCGTAACTCGGTGAGGGTGCGTTTCCGACCCCTAGTTCCTTATGCAAAAATGCTCACATTTGGGCCCTCTACCACCATCTTTTCTGGTGACACGCTTAGGATTAACACCCTGTATAATTGTTACTCTCGTAAAACATACTGAAATTATGACGTGCACAATTATCAGTAATAATCTCCCGGATAAGTGAAACTATGGATTTAATGTGAGCTGTCGCCTTATCCTTTACACACATTTTAAGGGCTCAAAAATTGCCATTTAGTACCACGCTAATAAATTGTAACTAGTGGTGACGATTTGCGAATGGAGTGAAAGCCTGACTTTCCTGCCCTTAAGCACTCTCCACTTCATTTTTTTTTTCTCCTCCCACAGAAAGTTAGAACTCGAGCGAAAAATAATGGATCGTTCACGTCCGGACGAGAGAAGTGGGCTAGGAATTCCTAGGATTCCACAGATAATGGACCCTTGGCAGACACAAAAGTAAGGTCCAGTTGCAATGTGCGTTTTAGTTAGCCACATTTTGTGGCTTATAATATTAACTGGTCATATATTGGGCGATTTTAAAAAAACTCGTGTACGTTTATTACAGTTGTTCAAGATTTTCTCCATTTGTTCAGACCTCCTTATTGAATGATCCATCGGGCTGGGCCGAGGACCATTGCCAAGTGTGTTCTGATCGTTATTGCTTTTATTGGCTGGAACTCAAAAGTCGCACGTGCCAGAGTGTCTAGCCGCTTCATTTCTAGTTAGAAAGGTTAACAGGTTGGTCGTGACGCACAGAACCATTTAGCATTCAGAAAGTCTCTTATGCCTGACACGACAATCTACTATATAAACGCGAAAGTCTGCATGTTTGTCCAGGCTGCCTATTTGACCTCTTATATTCTTACCTTGGTGAGGAAGAGCCAGGGGAAGCAGTAGAGTATGGCGAAAATCCACACGACTAGTATGATCCTCTTGGCTCTCCTGACGGTGCAGACCGCGTGTGCCCTCATGGGATGGCAGATGGCGATGTACCGCTCGACAGTGAAGGCGGCCAGACTCAACGAGGACGCGTTGATGCCCAGATGCTGCAGGAAGATGAAGATGGCGCATCCGGCCGATCCCCAGATCCACTTGTTGCCCAGGAGGTAGTAGGACAGGATCTCGTTGGGTACGGAGGCCAGCAGGACCACGCAGTCCGCAACGGCCAGGCTGACCAGATAGCAGTTGGTCGGGGAGTGGAGGCTCCTGGACCGATTGACCACCGCCACCACCAGGGTGTTGCCAGCCAACCCTATTATCATGATCAGACCTTGGAACAGCGTACCCACAAGTCGGTACGTGTGGGAGTAGTACTGCGGCTCTTCCTCCCAAAGCTCTTCTTCGACGCCACCTGACCACTCGGGGTTGACCAACACTCCATCGCTGCTGTTCGTACCGTTTATTAAAGACACTATCGGATCCATCGCACTGCACTATATAGTTGGGGGTCAGGGGTCAGTTCAATGCGGCGGGTTTCGTCATCGACTGTGGAATGATGCTGGCAGGACGATGTTCATCTGGGGTGGGCACAAGTGGAGGTTTCAGACGCGGTCTCGAACGCGTCTGGTCAGCAACGCGCAAATGACCAGGCGAATTAGAACACTCCTAACACGTTAGGTTTGAGGCGATAGATGTGTCGTAGGGTGTATCCGCCACATGCAAGAGGTTGCGCAATGTACCCTAATTAATGCTAATTAATATCGGTGAATATGATCATCATCACCACATAATGCGATTCCCCGATATTCACGAGATATCCAGAAGATATCCCGGAGAACGATTAAGGTTAAATTCAGTTAAAAAGTAAGCTTAATTAGCATTTTATTAAATATATTGAAATTTAAAGTGAAAGTGGTACCATATCACTATCATATAGATGGCGCACACTGCTGATGACTCACCGCGGACAGAGGCACAGACAAAGCCAATTATTCTGCGATGGAGCTAAATAATTTCTGCAAATAAAATTTGCAAAATGTGTATTATTTTAGTCTCAAAACCAATCAGAAGTCTCATATAGATTTTCATTTGCTTTTCCTCCGCATCTCAATTCCATTCAAACCGCGCAAAAATTAGTTCCTACTTAATCTAAATAGAACAAAAACATCGGACTTCTTTTTTTTGTCTCTTTCTCCACAAATGAGC